>OY856411.1:233634438-233901938 GCA_963693085.1 Alisma plantago-aquatica | reverse complement strand
AATCTTAGATGCTTTTCATAAGCAACACAGATGAAAAACTTGACCGACTAAGCATAGGTTATGCCAAAGCATGGTGTGTTGTCCATCTCGTGGAAGTGTGATGGTAGATATGTAGATCTGCCAAAGTAGGGTACATATTCTATTGTATTGGCTTTTGGGTCCGACCTAACTAGGTGATCTTAATGAGATTCAATACCTAGAATCATACTGATGGACTATGACAAAGAGTTATGCACACCATGTATCCAAGAGTGTAATGAGATGTAATTGACAAACGTTTTCTACCTAAATAATCAAGTTGTGTGCGATCAACCAAAGCTGACTCATGATTTCATGAAATATGGATCTTGGCTTACTAGATGAATGAACGATGGAATCTTACAAGTTGGTGGTGAGGTTATCAATTTGAACAAAATAGTGGCAGTGATAATGTATCAGAGTCCTAATTAATATCGTCTATATTATCAAATCTAATTAATTAATCAAAAGTGTTTGATAAATTGTAAATTTCCTTTGTAGAAACAAATGTCAAGAGTTGGCCACATATTGTGTATGTGGAACATCTAGAGAGACTAGGATTCCATTTGAGCAAAGAGTTGGCCACGAATATGATTCTACAATCATTTCCTAATTCATATAGCCAGTTTATTGAGTGTTACTACTTGGATAATTTGGCTAAACCATTGTCAGAATTACTTGGCATGTTGATAAATGTCGAAGCATGAATGAAGAAGGACAAATCCATGATGTTGATCAACGGAGTGAAGTCCAAAGACAAATACAAAGCCAAAAAGAGTTCTGAGGCTAAGCTAAAGTCCAAGTTTTCTGCACTCAAAATGAGGAGAAAGGTAAGTGCAAATGGAATTTCTCCTTTGCACTTAAAGAAACCAAGGAAGAAGAAAATAAGAGATAGAGGTCTTCACTTTTTTTGGTCAGTAAAAAATCTTGTTACTATATATTGTGCCAAAAAACTTTGGGTATAGAATAGTTGTGCCCCCTCAACCATGTTCTATTAGAACTTACAAACCAGCACCAGGCTTCACGCAGGAAGCCATTACCTAAGAGTAATAAAAACATAAAGAAAACAATTACATATGCACAAGATTGGGTATAAGAGTTGCTACCACTGTAGTTGGAATATGTCACTCATGTAATGGGCATGTAATAGAATTAATGATTTCCTATTATATACCCTCCATTAACGAACAATATCATGTATCTTGTACATACAAGAATATTATGAATACATTTGATGCTTTACTTTCAAATATATGATCTCTTATGGTGATATCCCCATTGTCGCATAATTTATATTTGATAGTCGTAGGGATAGTATAGATAGTCATATATACTAAACGACTTGATGAATCACACAATAATTACCTATACCATTGCCATCTAGAGTACATAAATGAGAAACACATTTCTATAATCCATAGTGATGGTTATCTAGATTCTTTGGGTTATTGAACCAATAGATACATGCAATTCTTATTTTTTTTGGTAAATTAACAAAAGCATCTCTATAGATGTAGTGGAAGAGAGACTATTCAATTTGGGCTCATGCATACTAATGCATATAGACCTTTTAGAATAAATACAGGTAGTTACAAAGTACCTCATTATATTTACAGATGATCTCACCTGATATAGTAGATTGTATTTAACAAAATACAAGTATAAATATCTTGAAGTGTTCAAGAAGATCTTTAATGAAGTGTGTAACCAAATTGGTAAAGGTATTAAAAAACTTCAAAATGATTGATGCGGAAATAATTTAAATCAAGAGTTTGAGAACCTTCTGGGAGATCATGATGAACTCCGCATGAAACACAATCATACTGTATCATGAGAGTGCATTAGAAAGAAGGAATCACACCCTATTAGTTTCAGTGCAATTATCAATTATATAGCTAATCATCTCATTTCCTTTTTGGCACATGATTTACACTAAAAAAATGTACCATCTAAAATGGTTCACAAGACCCCATATGATATATGGCATGGGAAGTGTTCTGGTATGTCTTTTATAAATATTAAGGATGAAAGCTTATAAGAAAAAAAATTCTTGAAAGCTTTGTCCACAAAATCATGTGATTTTTATTAAGTTGAATACTACTTTATATTCCAATCTAAAACAAAAGTATTATCAGGATGGTGTATTACTAAAGGGAATTTAGTTCCAAAGGAATCAATGGGAGAAAATTAGAGTTTGAAATGTTTGATACCGATAAGAAAACTTTGAACCTAAAAGAGGTACAATTGGAACAAAAAGGTCACAAGATGTTGTGGAATCTGAAGTTCTTTATGTAACACGCAAAACTCATAGGTTTACATGAACACATCTTGAGCTTTAAAGGTTATGATATCTTATGACTCAATAAGGTGGTTAGTTGGTCATATAAGATGATTCAAAAACCTATCTAGAAGCTATTGGGGAACCTAAGTGTGAAATATGGCTTAAGGCCATGCGATCAAAGATGGACTCCATGTACACCAACAAGGTATGACCTTGGCGGATCAACTTGAAGGGGAAAAACCCAGAGGGAGCAGTTGGGTCTTCAAAAGAATATTGACATGGATGGTAATGTACAAACCTATAAGGTCATATTGGTTATAAAGATTTCAAACAACTTTAATATGTTGAACATGATGAAATCTTCTCTAGTTTCCATGGTTAAATCTAACCGGATCATGCTTTCTATTGCAGTTTATTATGACTATGAGATTTGGCAAGATGGATGTTAATATTGCATTCCTTAATAATAATGTTGTAGAGTATGTCTCATCACGCAACATAGAAGGTTTTATAAATCCAATTATTGGAAATAATGTTTATAAGCTAAAAAGGTCAATCTATGGATTGAAGCAAGCATATCAGAGCTAGAATCTTCCATTTTGACAAAACAATCAAAGAATTTGACTTTAGTCATAATGATGATACATGTGATTACAAGAATTTAATGGCATCATATTTATATTCCACATAATGATGGGGAATAACATCCTTATCCTATTAACATTAAAATTTGGCTAAGAAGTACTTTCGTTATGAAGGGTTTAGTTGAATCATCTTATATGATAGGAATCAAGATTTATAGAGATAGATCTGGAAAACTTCTTAACCTAAGGAAGAGAACATATAGTGGAAAGATGCTAAAGGGTTCAACATGCCGAACTGGATGAGAGAGAACTTATCCATATTCCATGGAGCTAGTTTCTTAAGAGCCTAGTGTACAATTTCTTGTGAAGATCAGAAACACATGAATAGTTGCCATGTGTATTCGCAATTGGATCTATCATGAATGAAATATTATGTAATCCTCCCGATATCTCGTAGGTCTTTGACATGATGACTGGATATTTGTCAAAATCCAACGAAAGTCACTAGATTGTTGTAAAGAACACCCTTAAGTACTTGAGAAGAACTAAAAATATTTGTTCTGTGGTTATGGTAATATGGAAGAGTTGAGTGTAAAGGGTTACACCGATGTAAGCTTCCAAAATGACAAATAAAATGAATGTTCACAATCTAGATTTATGTTTGACCTAAAATAGAATAGTAAGCCAAAAAAAGTTCTGCGAAAGAGACATATGTTAATTCTACAATAGAATTTGAGTATCTTAGGTGTTATGAACACAACAAAAAATATTGTATGGTTTAAGAAGTTCATATAGATGAGCTTGTGAGAGTTTCTAACCATTAATGGCACAATAGAAATACTATAACAACAATGGAGATACTGGATAGGCAAGGAATATTAGATAGAATACAATGGCACTTCCGTCTCATACGATAAGTCATACAACAAGGAGATGTGAAACTTGCTAAATACCAACTAAAAAGAAACATTTCTAACCCACTATAATAGCTCTTGCACAATAAAAACATGATGGACATGGGTGATTCTCTCTAAGTGCAATTGGGAGTCTTTTGGTATGTATGCCTAGAGAGACACTCATCTGATGATTGTATTGGGGCATTAGATACTAGATTTTATAATCATAGAGGTAATTTCATCTATTATGTTTGTATTAATCATGATATGATGACACATATATAATATATGTCTATATAATAATGTGACTCAATGACACCTTACCCTTTCTCTTAAAACATGACTTGAGGTTGGTCAAGTGACCCCTAAGCACGGACATGTCCCAACATGTGGGAAATGCACCCTTTACCATTGACATAGTGAACTATATCGTCACACATTCTTGCACATGGCAGCCAATTATGCCCCAAGACTTCTTCTACCTTGTGGCATCAATTTGTGTTCGTCGTGGTTGAGTCAATCGTGCATTTGAATCCTGACTCTTGAGCTATGAAGTCCCAGTGATGATTGTGGAAACTTTAATTGTCATCTTTGGACTTAGGCATACCCTAGGTAAAATCCACGATGATCAAAGGCAAGAGAACTAGGTATCAAATTATTTGATGTTGCAGAAGGGTACATAATCAAGAAAAAGGAGGTTTTAAAACCTTACCTTAGTACAAATGGTTCACTCTTGTAGGTAGAGACCTTCCACAAAGTTCTTCTATCCTACGTGTGTACTCTTAGATCAAGGAAGCAGCTCTGCTAGAGTTTTCCTTGCCATGGATGTGGATGCACAAGAGATTGCAACCTTGGGGTTTCTATAGTTGGTTGAGTTCCTGATCAGGGAATTGTCTATGATCTTGTATGGGTGTTGAAGCTATTAGTGCCTTGTATAGGATCCATGGTGAGCCACCTTGGTATCTACAACATGTAGTCAAGGCATAGGAGCATGCTATTATCATGTGGATCAAATCCAAAATAATGCCACCATGTATGCGTGGTGTGATCCTGAGATGAATCTAGAGAGGAGTATGGAGTTGGTTGGAAGTCAGGAGATCAAGAGGGAGAGATAAGGGAGAGGGGAGAATGGTTGACAGGATGTGTATGAATCAACTGCATTATAACCCATATATATCATCTCACATCTTCCTTTTTCATTTTCATTTTTCCTTTTTACTTGGTATTCAAGGAAGATCTAAAACTAGCAAGGCATGGTTTGGCATAATGACATTCGATATAAATAATCACATCATTGACTTCTTTGTATAGGTATTAAAAATATACCTTTCTTATTTGATAACTTAACACCAACTAAGACTATGAGAAAGGCAGGGCATGAATCTACGAAAGAATTAAATATATTCCTCCTGCATTCCTTTATATAAAAACAATGAAATTTTTATTCTATAAACCCTAAATTTATGAGAAGGAAACCTCCACTTTCTCATTAAAACTTGGATATGGCAAACTTTCATGTAAAATGGAAATCAATCAGTTTATTGGAATAACTCACATAGTTGAGATTTTCCCTTTAAGGATTTTCTTAAAACGATTACCCATATCATATGGAATATCCTTTTTATCTCAAATTATAGTATTATCTTAGTTTCCTCATTATATTCAAGTTTTCCAAAGATCAGATCAATATATCCTTACTTAATGCCTCAACACTTGTGTTGCAAGCCATGGTTAGATGATTACTCCATTAATTGTCTAAATCACACAATATTCTAGAATACTTTGAAAATTGCTTGTTATTCCATATTTAAATTATCCAACAAATAATAAAATAATTATCCTTCATTTAAGCATGCATTATTTCTATTTCTTAATGTGTTCCACAAGGACCTATTTACAAAGCAAATAGTCTTATGGGCTTCGCTTGAGCCATGGGTCTAACCCATGCTCCAAAGATAACATTTTATTATATTAATTGTCAAATTAGAAAATGTGCCTATCAAATAAATCCTTATATACATAAAATTCAATTTTACCAAATTTGAGGATCTTACACCAACTCAATGGGCTCAAAGGGGATCACCTCTCAATCTAACAGAGGCATGTAAAGTTCTAACAGAGGTGGAAGTACCTCAACAAGGATTGAACTTGATATGTATAGAGAATGGTTGAGGTGGATGTAGGGCTCTTGATTAGGAAACCTTTCTTCAAGAGAGGTCATTGATTCATCATGGGGGTAATAGTATATTATCCAAAATAGGCTTAACCAAGGTTGGTTGATAATTGTAAACATATAGATTTGCTCTTTCAATAGGGAAGGGTGGTGGAGTCTTAGGTTGCTGGAAGAGTCATTGAGCCAACTAATGATTTTTTTCCTGAGTCCACTCCGCTAAACATTTTTCTTTCATAGGCAGTTGTCCATTCAATCTCAGTATTATATTGTTGATCAGGGCCCCATGTAGTTGTTGCTCAGGTTGCCAAGAATTCCTCTTGTCTGGTAGTGTTGGGTCCTATAAGAAATTGGTCTATCTCTTCTCTATCAGTCTGATCTACCATGCACTACATCTCTACTTCTAGTACAACGTATTTGATTTTTCTTTCCATGGTCCTCATGGACTCTCTCTGATCAGGAAGGGCATGTTTTATCCGACAATTTGTGTTACAACCCCAATTTTTGGATTTATTTGGTGAGAAATGTAATTTCTCATATTAAGGAAATTTGAACAAATAATGATATGGTTTGTTTAAAATGGATTTTGTTTACAATAGCCTTGATGTTTGCATTGTGGGCTTTATTGGCTATTGGGCCCAAATAATAAGAAAATTCAATTAGTGAATGAATAATTGAATATTTGAGAAAAGAAGAATGAGGAAACCTCTAGAAGGCAAATCCAAAGAGGGATTTCGTGCCTCTTGGGTTCCTTGGGTTCCAAGTAATCCAAAGTTACAAAGAAAAGGCAATACGAAAAGAAAAGATCAATTAAGTATTTCTTTATTAAGAAAGAAATTGAAAATAATGATAAAATGTGGAAAATGAGTGGAAAGAGGCATAAATGAGATTTCTTGGTGAATTTTCGTATCCATGAGGTTGCTAATATTAAAAGGAATGCCAATGAGGAAAATAAAAGAGAAATAAAGAGAAATCCTTGAAAGGAAATATTTTAATAAGAAATAAACATGATAATGAGAAATAATGCATATAGATGCATCTAGAAGGATAATAATTATCCTTGAAAAGGGATTTTGAAATAATGGAATGTTTTGGGATCCAAAGATCCCAATAAAGAGGAAAGAAAGAGAAAATACCAAAATTGCAAAATAAAAGGATAATGTGATACATTAGTAATGAATTTTGGTGATATTGTTAAAAAGGAAAATAGTGTCTACTAAAAGAAAATAGAAATTCATGCTTATGGATTATAAAGCAAACATAAAGAGAATAAGAGAAAATAAATTATGTTCCCTAATTACTAAGGAATAGGAATTGTTAAGGAGATAATTAAAGAGAGAGGATTATTTTGTAAACAAGGAGAAAGGATGGGTTTAATTCACGCCCTTGCCTTTAATCTTTGGCAATCACATATAGAAAGTCGATCCTTTTCTCATGACTAACCAGGAGGCGCATGAAGGAAACCCCTACCTTTCTCTCGGTGTCTCTCACTCTACCTTCTTTTCTCCTTATGTAAGGACTATTAGGGTTCCTTCTAAAGTGTATATATATAAGTGCCACTCGATTTTCTTTGATCACATACATGTGTCTCCCTTCCCGGTTGTCCATGGATAACCCTTGCTTTTCGCTACCTTTCTGGCTTAGACCTTCTGCTCAGCGATGAGCAGACGGAGACGACCTTCTGCTCAATGATGAGCAGATAGAGACATCCTGGGATGGTTGTCGCAATGCACCCTGTCCACGGTCACCATGGCTCTATAGGGAGGACGAAAGATATGATCGTCGGTGGAGAAAAGGAGGAGCATGAAGCAACAGATTTGCGGGTTCCCCATCCGTCCGACACTCACCAGAGCTAACCCAGATAAGAAGGTCGACCTTGCTAGCCCTGACCATTGTAGGTTGTGATGATCACAGGGAGTCTTAGCCGGACCCTATCAACTACCTAATGACGCAGATGGATAGTGGGGTCATAGGGCGGCAAGGTTGGAGGAAGAGAACCCGACCAACTCAGGGTTTTGACCAGCATAGATCGGGCTCGGATGACAGTTGCATAGGGTGCTCGACGGCAGGACCAATGGAGGTCTACAACCTATTTCAACCTGGTCATAGGTAGGGCAGAGGCAGTGGCACCCTCCTCGGTGGTCATAGGGGTCAGTGGAGGAAGGGGGATCCACGCCTAGGGCTGCGCTCGGCGGCTAGGGCGGCAGCCATCAGGCTATACAAGGTTGAAGAAGGATGGAGGCGCATTGGACAGATATGCCCCTCCACGGGCTGAATAAGATGTAACTTACCCAAGTGTAAAATCGACCTTTTGTTATGTTTTCAAGCAAGCCGAGATACATTGCATGGAAATAGACACGTGGCGCTCTCCGATTGGCCAAGTAAGTGAATTCTTGTAAAAATCATATCTAATGAACTGTAGCTCGGATAGATACAAATAATATATGTATTTTGATTAGGAGAAAGAGAGGAATCCAATAAAAATGATATTAAGGATTGATTCCGTTCCTAATTGCAAAAGTACTATAAGTTGATGAAAAGTACATTAAAGTTAAGTTAAAAACCCTATAAGTGATTAAAGGTTGAATTTAGTAGAGTTTAATGGGTGATTAAAGTCGATAATAACATGTTAATTGTAAAAAGGTACATTAAGATAAAAAAGGATGAACTTTTCACGTAATTAGTCTAATTTAGAGTTTATGTGCATAAATATGCTTGAAATTTGAAAAGTACATAAAGTTATCATCTTTAATGATTTCATTAATGAGAAACCCTTAGATTTGATGATAGATGGATTTAATGATGTTCTTTGGATAATTCAAGCCAATATTAACCTGTTGTTAATAAAAGTGAAAAAAAGGATCTAAAAAGATGATCTTTTTATATAATTGGCTTAATTTAGGGTTTCGTGCATGAATATGCATTAATGAGCTTGAAAACCCTAATTTAGGTGAATATGTCTTTTAATTGTTGAATAAATAGAGATATGATGATCCTAAGTCAATTTGGGTATAAAAGACTATTAAAATGGATAATTTGAGCAATTAGGGTTTATATAAGTAGAAAAGAGTATTTTAGGGTTTGTTGACCTAAAGGGATGAAGTTTGAGAAATTGATCTAAGAAACCCTATTGAATATTAATGAAACCCTAATTCAGATTGGAAACCCTAGAAAGTGAATCCAAGTCAATAAAGTAGATTCTTGATAAAGTGTGTAGTAAATAGAATACATATTCTTTTCAAGAATTATGTGATTGATTAATTGCTTTCTTGGATTGCTTTCTTGTTTGTAATTGCTTAATGCTTGTGAAATCATCAAATCAGGTATGTGGTTACACTTATGAATAATCGCTTTAGTTTCACAACGGTTTCTAAATGTGTTTATCAATTTCTTGAAATTAACTGTTGGATGCCTTTTATTTCATGCAACTATATAGAGTGACTATGACTATCACTATGAACATATATATAACTGGCTAGATCTGGGTCCACCTCTGTGGCTTGTAAAGGCTAAAAAGGGGTAACCTAGAGTAAGGTCTAGGTTATTGTGGGTTAGAAATTTGGCTACCAAGTGTAGTTCCAAAAGACCCATTAGCATGCCATGAGTTAAGGAGAGGGCTATTTATGAGTAGTGCCATGTGACTCAACCCTAGAAACAACTTCACCTATAAGTGGGACCATGAGGGGTTTAATGGGGATCTACCATAAGGAAGGTAGTATCCATGTCCACTGCAGGGATAGCACAGAGGATAGGGTACTCATGGATTGCAGAGTTATATTTAAAATGTAATCTTGGTTGTTAAATGATTAAGTGAATGATTACGTTGTTATCATAGTTGCACGTTTATTATTTCCCCTACATACCAGCTTCGGCTGACTGATGTTTTGTTTGTCAACGTTTTAGGATCGAGCCAAAATGACAAACAGTAAATCGTCATATTGCAAAATACATGAATTCAAATGCAAGGAGTATTAGTTAGAGTAGAATGCTTACATGGATAGAAATCCAAAATTTTCAAAAAGGTATGAAAAATTTCATTACATCTTTTCAATATAGATTGTTAAAATTTAATAATTGTTCTTGATTAAGTGTCGAACCTTTGATCCGGAAGTTATGGGTGCGGATTTGACCTCTTGGTCTCCCTTAATTGGGGGTTATCGGGAGGTGGGGTCATAATAGTTTGCTTGTCCCTCGATAACAATGTGTGATGCTTCATATTTCTCCTTGCGAGTCTAATATCATGTGAGAGGTAGAGCACCGATATGAATGCTTTGTGTGAAAACATTTTGGGGCACTCCAATATGTCATGATAGGAAGAACCACATCACTCACACCAAACATTCTGTGGCACCAAGAACTCCATTTTTCTGTTATATTTTTTTATATTTTTCTTTGATAAACAAAAAAGGGTTAGCAAATATCTAAGAAGCAAAACAAAATTATGAAGAAAAACTAAAAGTTATAAAAATAAAGAAGAATCATAAAATAAACTAGAATTTACAAAACAAACTAAAATTACAAAAATGAATTAGAAAGGAAAATCAAGAAAGCAAATTGATTTATATTTTGATCTAAGCACGATGCTAGGGTTCGGAGGGAGAGGCGGCGGCCGTGGCAGCCGTGGTGCCGACGTCGGTCCCTCCCGTCCTCCATCTGTTCCCGCTGCACCTGCTGCTCACACCGATGGCAGTCCCATCCCTGTTCAAAACCCGGACACAGACACCGCCATGTCCCAGGCTGAGGAAACCCCGTCGCTATCGTACAAGGAGGCGATAGTCGGGCGTACCACCAAGACTCCTGCTACTCTCGCTCAAGTTCCGCCGGACATGCTTAAAGTTGAAGACATCCATGTGGACCGAAACAACAACATCCCAAAAATCACCATCAACCCTAACTCTATCCCACCGCTGATGGAACCCTGGAATTTTGCGGTTATCATCAAGGTTATGGGAACGACGGTTAGTTTCAATGCCCTGATGAATAGGATCGCCGTGCTCTGGAGCCTGACAGGGGAGTTTCGCGCGATCGACCTGGACATGGGGTACTATATTATCCAACTCGCCAACAAAGATGAGTTTGTCCGTGTCATGACGGGTGGTCCATGGCGGATCTTCAACCATTATCTATCGGTCCAATCATGGTCCAAGGAGTTTCACCCCTCGGATCCCATCCCACGTAAACTTTTCGTGTGGGCAAGGATCGCGGACTTGCCAGTATATCTTTTCCAAAACCAGCTCCTTTCCAGCATCAGCGACCTCATCAGCAAGACTATCAAGATCGACACAACCACCCAATCTGGCCATCGTGGCAAGTTTGCTAGGATTGCGGTGGAAGTGGATACTTCTAAACCCTTACTTCCTGCGATAGAGGTGAACGGCGAGAAGTTCTGATTGGAGTATGAAAACCTTCCCACACTTTGCATGAAATGTGGGCGGTTAGGTCACGCCGAGGGGGACTGTAAGTCTGTTCCTGCATTTTCCTTGTGTCGACAGACCCATCAGCGCCAACGATGCCGCTTCTATCTACTCCTATGTACACCGAAGCCATCCATGCAAATATGTTGCCAAGGAAGATGCTTACTAAGAAGGCTCCCGACGCAGCCTCCAGAGGCAGCCAAGGAAGTGCCAGTACGTGCTCGGGTTCAGACTGTGGGCAACCCTGAGAACCAGCAATCCGCGGATAAGAAAAACCCCTCTAGTGCTCAGTGGGAGGAAGTTGTTAGCTGTAAAAACAAGCAAAAGATGAAGAAGAACGCAAAAGTCACCTCTGGTCAGAACCCACACAAGGCAAAAGACAAACCCTCATCATCCAAAGAAACCCCGCAAGGTGACGACACGGCCGTGGTCTTGGTTGACGATGAGACTCTGGACGGGAGGCCTGCTCAACAGCAACCGGACGCGTTCAAATTCCAAGCTAACATCCCCGCTGCCCCTGATGGGATTCCCTCCAGTTTCAGTTGGGGCTCCCACAGCGGTAAGGGGGCGTTCTCCTCAGAAACAGACATATTGTCTATCAGACGATCAGTCCAGGCAGAGAAAGGAAGAAGGGCAAGTTAGCCCAGCTATTGGGCAATATAAATGAAGCTAACCCCTCTGCTAGGAGGTCCATTCCCTTTGATGCACCAGACACAGGAGCAGACACTTACATGGATGGCACGGAGGAGACCTATGGTCTTCTCGCTGCTGTCCACTGAGGTCCTAGGGCCTTACCTTCACCAGCAATTACCAAATGACAAACATCTACTGCTGGAACATCCAAGGAGCTTGCTCCAAGGATAAGTTGAATCTTCTCAAAGAGTACAAAAGGAGATATAATCTCCACATTCTTGCTATCTTAGAACCACAGTGCAATGGTCCAAAAGCCACAAACATCATCCGGAAATTGGGTTTCACCTCCTCGCATCGTGTGGAAGCCCTAGGCTTCTCAGGTGGTATTTGGGTCCTGTGGGACTCCCACAAATGCAACGTAGATATTATACAGAGCCATCGACAGTATATCCACTGCTTCATCAATAATTCTTGGCATCTTACCTTTGTTTATGGGTCACCTAACCCCATCAAAAGGGACCTGCTCTGGAAAAGGTTGGCTGACATCGCTGCCCCTATATCTGGAGCCTGGGCCCTTGTCGGAGACTTCAACACGATGCTAGACCCTTCTGAGAAGATTGGAGGTAAAAGCTTTGATCGACGCTCTAGCCTCAAGTTTAACTCTTTACTGCTCAACTTTGGGCTCGTTGATATCAAGTCCTCGGGGAATCGCTACACTTATAAAAAAGGGCAACCTTTTTTAGAAGCTTGATCGTGTTATATCTAATGCGGACTGGCTGTCCATCGAAAATAGCATGACATTCAGCGTCCTTCCTCTTATCCATAGCGATCACAATCCCATCCTTATCTCTGGTCACCGCCCTTCTCAACGCCAGAAGCCTTTCTTCAGAACTAGATTGAGTTGGAACCAATCCACCTCTTTCAAGTCTGAGCTCCTTCCGGCTTGGGATAGCTCTCTCTCTTTCTTGGATGCCCTCCCGGCATTCCAAGCTGCTGCTATAAAGTGGGATAGTCTGTGTATAAAACAACAACACAAGCAGAAGGATGTCATCCTCTTCCTCCTGGCAGCCTGTCAGGTATCATCCAATTTTCATAGCACCGCTAACCAATTACTTTCCATTGACTTGCAAGAGCAGCTCGATTCAATCCTCGCCAGTGAGGAGGCGGATTGGCAACAAAAGGTGAATATCAATTGGCTTCAATACGGCGATGGCAACAATAAATTCTTCCAGAATTATGTGAAGTCTCTCCATCATAACAACAATATTTCTCATCTTCGTGCCGAGGATGGAAGTTGGATAGAGTCTCGCATCGCCCTACGAGACCTGGTCCGTTCCTATTTTTGCAATCTTATTTGGACTCCCACCATCCCGAAGCCCGACAAGAGGGACATCGCAGAGTATATTGGACACTTCCCAGACATTCCAGAAGCAAGATCTACTGGACTTATTCCTGACGCAACAGAGATTAAACGTGTGCTTTTTCTCATGTCACCTGTAAAGGCCCCAGGTCCCGATGGTATTCATAATGAATTTGTTCAAACAAATTGGTCCCATGTCGGCGGTTCCTTTGTTTCTACTGTTCAAAATGCCTTCATCCATAGCAAGGTGGACGATCGTCTAGCTGATTCCCTAATGGTGCTTATACCGAAAGTCACCACTCTGCAACGTTGTTCTGAGTTGAGGCCCATCATCCTAAATAACTGTTGCTTCAAACTTATTTCAAAGATTATCGTGGAAAGAATCAAACCCTTTCTTACTGTTTGGATTTCGGAAACTCAATCTAGCTTTGTTCCAGGCCGTCGTATTTGTGATAATATTCTGTTAGTGCAAGAGGTTGTTCACTCTATGAAGCTGATGCGAGGCAAGAAGAAGTGGGTCGCTGTTAAGCTTGACCTCTCTAAGGCGTTTGATCGCATGAGTTGGTCCTTTGTGGAAGACACTCTTCTTAAAACTAGTTTGCCGAACGGACTTATCTAGTTGATCATGCAAATCATTTCATCTGGGAGTACATCTATACTCTGGGAAGGTATGCACATGAAGCCGTTCAAGGCATGCCATGGTGTACGTCGAGGAGATCCCATTAGCCCCTATCTTTTTATTCTTTACATGGAAAGACTCAGTCAAGCGATTACTGTTGCTGCCTGTAATGGGGAGTGGAAACCTGTTATGCTATCAAGGAATGGGGTGCCACTCACCCATGTTATGTTCGCGGACGATATTCTCCTTATGGCTGAAGTGTCTAAACACCAAGCCGATCTAATGAGCTCCATTCTTCAGACCTTCGCTCGGCTGTCAGGACAAGTCATATCCAACGATAAGTCTAGGTGTTTCTTTTCTGCAAATACCTTTGTCAGAGAACGCAATGATTTCTGTCGACGGTTGGGAATCTCTAGTACCATGGACCTGGGACGGTACCTTGGTGTACGTATCTTGCATCATCGCCTTAACAAGCACACGCATGCGTCTATATTACAGTCCATCAAATCCAGGATGAGCAGTTGGTCGTCTCGATGTCTTTCTCTGGCCGGCCGTATCACCCTTGTCAAAAGCGCACTCCAATCCATTCCTTCCTATACAATGCAATCTGTCAAGTTGTCTCCTTCCCTATGCAATGACATTGATCGTCACATAAGGGATTTTATTTGGTCTGGGGGACGAGACTAAAGAAAGTCCTCCATGGTATCCTGGAAAAAGCTCACTAGGAGTAAGGAGCTTGGAGGCCTTGGAATCAAGGACGCCAGGAAGCAAAACAAGGCCATGATGATGAGGAACACTTGGTACTTTATGAACAAGCTTGATGTTTTCTGCTTGATGTTTTCTGCTCTAAAACAGTAAACTTAGGCACCTCCATAAATGTATGGCATGACAAATGGCTCTTCGGTAGAACCATAATGGAGATTGATCCCACCATTGTCATCCCTGAAAGCCTTGATGACCTCAAGGTCATAAGCATGGTGCTAGAAAGTGGCGAATGGGACTGGGACTTCATTCGATCCCATCTTCCACAAGCTTCTTGGAGACTTATACAAAGCACACAACCTCCGGTGATGGAAGGCGGGCCTGATTCATGGTGTTGGCCGCTCGAATATAATGGGGTTTTTTCGTGTCGCACTACGTACAACTGGCTATGTGGTGCACCATACCTCCCTCAGGCATCGAGGTGGAAAGAGATCTGGTCCTCCCTCGCCCCCTTGAAAGTCCAAACCTTCATTTGGCTTCTTTGTCATAGAGCCATTTTTACTAATGCCGAGAAAGTTAGAAGGCACATTAGCACTGATGGCAACTGCCCGAGATGCCACTTAACTTGTGAGTCTATCTTGCATTGTCTTCGTGACTGCCCTGCTAGCAAGCAGGTCTGGCAGCGCCTTGGAGAAGATATGCATTTCTTCCAACATTCGGAGTGCGAATGGATTCAGCTCATATCTCATGGGAGTGGCACCCCTGAGGAGAAGCTGACCCGCTATGTTGGCTCCTGGGCTATTTGGCGGGCAAGGAATGATGCTATCCACAATGGGAAACACATGACGCCGCCTCTCAAGCTGAGTTCATCAAAGGGCTTGTACAAGCTATCTTGAACCTCCCCAAAGCAACGTCGAGACAGCAGCAGAACTAGAACACTCTCACCACCAAACACCTGTGAGATTTTGAACACATCATCTTCGTGCACGCAGCCTTCCAAGGTCACAGTCTCAAGACTCGAATTGGGATCTATGCCATTCACAAATCGGGCCACTGCATCTTTGGTATCGGTGAGCCGGGCTACGCTTCTTCTGCTAATGAAGTATAGATGAGGGGAATACTAAAAGCTTTAAAGATATACAGGACGAGGGGTTGGATGTCCTCCATTATCTATTACGATTCCACTACTGCTATCAGTGCACTCACTCAACCCACGAATGAAGCAAACATATTTGAACCTCTGAGAAGGTCGGCACACTCCATCCTAGCTCCTGCTCCCCTGTAGGTGTCCTATATTCCTCGCGACATGAATTCAATGGCTGATCACATCGCTAAACACACCTTGTATTCCTCTACTCCCCACCACTTCACCATTGTGAAGCCATCTTGGCTTACTTTGAACATCAGCACTGTTATGACTTCTTTCTTTGCCCGTATGAGAGAACGGGGTGAATAAATTTTGATCTCTCAGTCTAAAAAAAAAAGCAAATCGATTTAAAATAAACATTGTCATCTGTGAAAATGATGCCAAGATTTATGTGACATCACAAACACATCGATTTAACTGGAAATTATCCCTATAGTTTACCCTTTTAACAAAAAACTACCCACTTGTAAATAAGAAGGTTTGTTTGAGTGTAGAAGGGGTCATTTCTAAAGAACGACGTTACTAAGAGTTAATCCAAAACCAATTGTGATGCCTCCAGTTTGTCAGTGGTTGATAAAAACTAAAGTAGGAAATAAAAAGTGTAGAAATGAACTAATTCAAGTGGGTTTTAGATCAAATGATAAAAGATACAGGGGGTGTGGGTGATCAACACCGTAGACCATGTTCTTACATTAACCAATTCAACTCCTAAGTTTTAGTGATTAAATCAAGACCATGTGGATTTCTATCCTTTTGAAGCACAAATCTCATAAGAGTTGGACTTCTCTTAAACCCTAGATCTCGACATTTTGAGGATTCTCATTCAACCGTCCAACAATTTTATAGTTGAGGTCTCATCAAGAAACAAGTGAATTTTTCTCTGGTATTCAAATTCATGGTTTGGGTGGTCATGTCACCATAACTATAACAAATTAGATAAATTGGGTAGAAAGATCATAATCTTGATCAGAGGTCTTGTCAGGAGATTGTGGGTTCATTCTTATAGGGAAACGAGGTCTCATCAACCCACAAAAACATAACCGAAATAACCATAATGCAATTAAATGAATAGATGGGTAAAGGATCATAATTTTGATCAGAGGTCTCATCTGGAAATTATGGTTTCATTCTTGTTGGAATTGGAGGTATCATCACCCAACAAGAACATAATCTAATTAGCCAAAGATTAAATGCAAAAATGGTAATAAAACATTCATTTACTAACAAATTAGAGTCAAATACAATAAAGTAAAGAACATGTTATGGGGTTACTCTCCATGCCTCATAGAGGGAACTACTCAAGCATAATGAAATTAACAAGAAACAAGCCTAGAATATGAAATATAATACATGAGATCCCATTTCATCTTTAGAGTCTCCGTTCCTTTTATAGTGGGAAGGAGGGATGAAAAATCCCAAAAATTGTGCTGGCAGTGACTGGTTTGGCTGAGTTTGGGGTGTTGATCGATTGACTGGGGATCTAGTCAGTCAGCTGGATTGATTTATTTGCTTCACTCTAAAGGAAATTTGGTCAAACTTTGATTGCAACATGACCTTCTTTTTTTGGACTTTTATTGGGTCTTTACTGGAGAGTCAATTGACTAGGGATGTCATTTGATTAGTTGGTCTTTAAATGTTTTCTTTGACCTGACTGTTTCATCTGAAGTCATGAGCTTTAAAAAATTTGAGTGTGATTACATCTTTACTGGTGAGTCGATCGATTGGGAATCCTAGTCAATCAAATGGAGATCTAGGAACTCAAGATTTTGTGCAATTGAGTTGATCGACTAGGTTAGTCATTTAATCAATTTCAAGGCTAAAGATGAGAATAGAAGCCTCTAATTATAGGGCCTTTTGATGTTTGGAGTGATTGGTCATTTATCCTACAAAAATGCTAAAAACTCAAGTAAAAACTCCAATTAAATAGGGAAAAGATAAATTAAGACAATTGACTCTAAAACCATAGAACAATCATGAAATGATCCTAAAGAGATATCTAAAACATGAAATTAAAATGGATAAATGCATTTATCACTAGGTTGAGAAATAGGATCTATTTCTTGGACAAATAGCTTCTTTGTCTCAACACATTTCTAATGAGTATTTTCACATAATTTTCTAAAATTAGGAGAATCATTTGTGGAATTTGTAATTGCTAACCAATCAAGGATCGGGGAAAATATTTAAAAATCATTTTATAAGAACTTAGAAATTCAAAAAAGGCAGATGTAAGGAATAAAGTACCCTAGCATTAAAGACATGGATTTTTTTGTGTGATAGAGTATCAAGGTAAATAACATACATTAGACGTCTATAAAATACATGATCAAATCATACTCATACCTCAAAAATACACATATAGGCATATACAGATGCCAGGGGGGTTTGTAGGCAAAATCATGTCTACTTCTTCCAATTTAATACATGGCTTTGATCTTTCTACTGGAGGTCTGATCTTCTGATGAACGGTGAAGCAAGAATGGCTAGGGTATGTAGAGAGGAACTCTATTGTACTCATCAAGGTCGTGCAATCTCAATGAGCCATCATCGAGGCTCTAGGATGACAGGAGCACAACCCCCACCTTGCCTTCATGGTAGACGGTACAAAGAAGGAATGGACGGCGAGTGGTCATATAAGAATCAAAAGTTGAAGGTTGGAAACTATTCATGATCATCATGCAATAGTGAGGGAAAAAACTAGAGAGTGAAAGGATGATTGTACCCCAAGCTATAACAATGAGGTTGCTAGAAAATAGAGCAATAGAGCTTGGAGTGGGAAAAATATGATCTTCTACTGTGTGAAGTAACTAGTAGAAATAGAGACTCAGAGTGGTGTAGAAAATTCAGGGGAAAGGTTTTTTTGGCCATACCATAACCACGGTGTTCAGACAATGAGCAGACTTTACATTCATGCCTACGAGGTTCATGGGTAGGCCATAAGAAACCATCACAACATATATTGAGTTGTTGGAAATCTACATCAGTGTACATAGAAGGTTAGTACTAAGTCAATTGATATGTAGTGGTTGGAACTTTGTGCCTAGGCCTGTTGTTTCTAGGGAAAGAAATCAAAGTTGATGCACCTCATCCTCTTGCCCTCAGATGAATTAGTGATTGAAGGAGGTACATTAGGGTCCAGGGGAGGTCCTCAAATCTCCTGGAGTATTCACGATAAGGCATGCTCATGTGGGGGTGCAGTTATTTAAATTGGAGAAGAAGGAGAAATGGACATTTCCTCATTGAATGGCATTGGGGTTTGAGCTATGGATCATTTGACTTAGAATGATCTCCTGAATTTGTTGGTTGTGAGATAAAGAAAAATCATTGAGGGAAGGAGGAGAGGTCGTTGGGCAATGGGTCGATATTTTGTCCCCATCCTCTGTGTGAACTGTGTGCGAGGTGGGGGGCGAAGTCCCTCCCTTCATATAGACATCTAATGGCTTCAATAGATTCTAAGATTATATTATTCAAACGTAATGCACAAGGTAACCCATTATCCCAAAAGTAGTTGTATTTAGATAATTGTGCTCCTACTTAAATCCTTGGGTCAATAATTAACATTATTTCTCTTCCTTCCACATATCTTTTGAAGCATTGAGAAACTAAATCTAACCAACTTTAGTGGATTTGGTAATAAATTTATGATGGACCCAAGCATCTGATTAGGTTTTATGTTTGAGTTGGGGAATCATGTGTTACACATTATCAGCTCCTTAGGGTATTTAATGCACCAATAATTACTTAAAAGGAATTTTGTTGCCAATATTTGAGAAAAGATCTAATATCTTATTAACCATTCATTATATATCATGGGGAAATATTATGCACATATTTTTGGCATTTTCTATTTAAATCTTATATAGTCACCAGTGCCTATATAGGGATAACTTATGTGCACTAATTGACATACATATAAATTGGTTTTGGTATATTATGTATAAGAGTCACTTAGGGTTTTACTAAAATATTGGTACTATATTAAATTATTTCCAACATAATAATTATTTACATCCTCAAATTTTTTAATTGGACAAGTAAATGTCAAATTCAGATAATTAGGGTTTCACCATATTAGAAATAAAGAACATTTGGGTCTAAGTGTTTTTAATCATATTTATTTCTAAGTTAAATTTTGAGGGTTGTTACATCTTAGGATGCCTCCCAAGTAGCACTTGTTCAGGGTTGATTGTCTTTACTGTATAGTTTTTGTTTTGTGTACGATAGATGGCTCATAAAGTTCCACACTAGCCTTTCTTTTGAATACTTTGTCTTCATAATATCTCTTTCGTGTACGTCTGTTGATAGAGAAAAGACTAGACTTTTCATTATGAATGACAATCATACTGGAAGGATATAATGTAATGACTAAATGGTCTAGACCAATAGGACTATATCTTTCTAGGGAAAAGATGAATGTATGAATTCAATAGTACAATTTGTCCCCTTCATAGATATCTTTGCATTTGATGTCTGAATCGTGTCAGGTTTTAGTTATTTCCTTGTAAATTATAGTGTTCTAATAAGTGTATAGGCGTACTTCATCTATGTCTTGCAACTAAATGTACCGCTTCTCCTTGGCTAGGTTAGGGTCCATACTAATATTATTTACAACCCAATATATTTTATGCTCTAACACTAAGGGAAGGTGACAAGGTTTTCCATTCATTAGTTGATATGATGTTGTTCGAATGGGGGGTTTATATGCAATATGGTATGCCCAGGATCATCTTTGAGTTTTGAGGACCAATCTTTCCTAGACCTCCCAACAGAATTTTCAAGAATTTGCTTGATTTGGTGATTTGAATCTTTTAATTGGCTCATTGCCTGAGGATTACTTTGGGTGAAAATCATGTGTCGTAACCCATGTATTTCCAATAAGGTTTCAAATTGTTTTTTGTTAAAATGTGAACTGCAATTACTGATAATAGTCCAGGAAACTTTGAACCTAGGAAAAAAATCTCATTGAAGAGGCGCATGATAGTATTTGTAGTTGCAGGTAGGTGAGGCCAGATATTCCACCCATTTATATACATAATCTAAAACAACTAAAATGTACTAGAAAATGAAGGATGACAAGAAGGGTCCCATAAAGTTTGGGCCCCAAACATCAAAAATTTCTACCTCAATCCATTTAGCAAGTGGCATCTCAATCCTTTGATGATATTTCCTATTCTTGGCCTTGCTCGCACGTGTCACATAAGCTTGCAAATCTTTGAAAATAGATGGCCATTTGAAATCAAAATTTAGAACTAGCATGGTCGTATTCTCGGCTCCCAGATGCCCTCCATATGGAGATGAATGACACTTCTTAGTAATAGAACACATCTTATGTATATATTGTTAGCACGTCTCCTGGAAAGGAGCAGATCATCCCATATGTCTGTGTAAAAGTTATTTTTCTTGTTGTATCTCATATAAGGTTGTAGTTGTTGACATGCCAGATAATTGCAAAAATATGCATTCTAGGGAGTGAATGGGTCAATTGTTCTTACAACCATCAAGGACTCATCTTTGTATGAGTCGTTTATTGGCATCGAGCCATTATCCTTGACACAAATCCTAAAATGTTAGGCTTCTACAACATTTTCTGACCCTTTCTTACCCAAACTTTTGTGGTCAAACTCTTCAAGCAATAGACCCCATCATAAGAGATGAGGCTTGGTATCTTTCTTTTACATCAAGTATACGATGGTACTGTAGTCAGTGTAATGGCCTTTCCTCAAGAAAGTATGACCACATTTTTCGAAAGCTTGTATGATTTCTAGCATCTCTTTTCACTTAGTGTATAATTTACTTTCATTTCATCTAAAATTTTACTGGCATAGTAAATTATGTTTGTTTGTTTTCTTTCTTCTATCCATGCACCACTCCTATGACAAAATCACTGGCATCACACATGAGCTCGAGAGGAAGAACCCAATTAGGATCTTGCATTGTGGGTGTTGATGTAAGAGCATTGTTTATGGTATAAAATGTTTTGAGACAATATTCATCAAAATAAAATGATTTTCTTTGACCAAAATCCTTGATAGAGGCGTAGAGATCATGGAAAAAGCCTTGGTAAACCTACTATAATACTATGGACTAGAAAGCTACTCACAGATGTGACTAGGGAAGGACGTGGTAACTTGGAAATTGCTAAAAAATTCTCTTTTCCACCTCAATTCCATATTTAGAAATCTTATATACAAGCATAATGCCTTTGTGTATCATGAATTGGCATTTCTCTCAGTTTAAAACTAGTTGTTTCTCTTAACATCTCTTTAGAACTTGAAACAAGTTCCTTAAATCTTGAAAGGAAGATTGATATACAGAGAAATCACGAACAAATACTTCCATAATCTCTTTAATGTAGTCTGTGAAAATAGCATACATACACCTCTAACAATTGGTAGGGGTTCTTCATAGTCCAAATAGAATTCTACAAAAAATATATGTTACATATAGACATGTGAATGTTATCTTCTCCTGATCATCGTGGTGAATGTGTACTTGATAGAAAGTAGAATATCCATCTAATTAACAACAATGAGTGTGGTGAGATAGACATTTGATATATTGGTCGATGAATGGTAAGGAGAAATGATCTTTATTTGTGGAAAAAATCAACATCCTCTAGTCGTTACACATTCACCAACTTGTATAGGTGTGAGTCACCAAATCTTTACTGCCACTTCTTTTAACAACCATCCTCTCTATTTGGGCACAACTTAAACTCGGTTAACCATTTACTATCTTGAATGGCATATATAATCCCAACATCATATAGCTTTATGACCTCTTTGTGCACAATTCACACATCTTGTTGTCTGGTTTCCACTGTCCTTGAACATGAGGTCTAGCATTTTCTTCAAGGTAAATGAGGTGCATGTATATAACATAACTGAGTCCTTTTATATCATCAATGCAATAATTGAGGGCCTTTCTTCTTATCTTGAGCTTGATGAGAAGTTGTTCTGGCTAGTCATATGAGAGTTCTCAATTGATAATAATGGGGTTCCTCTTTTCATTGTCTAGAAATTCATTTTTTAGCCCTTCAAGTAGGGGTTTCAACATAGAGAGGGGTTTCATTGTTGATATATCTTTTGGATCTCTATGAAGAGAGATGTATTTAGATGTCTCAATCAACTATTATTGATTTGACTTTTCTTTGGTTACTCCCAACATAAGCCAATGTGTCTTCTACTTCTGGATCAGTGATTCCAAAATTTGGATTGGTGAGAACTCTTATTAGTGGGGATCCACTATAGAATGGTGCCCTTGGATCTTGACACATAATTGGTTACAACAATTAGAAAAATAGCTTGTTTCCATAGAGGATGTTCCCTTCATATGATCAAGGACGTTGAAGTCAATATTCTCATCCCCTAATCAAGTAGTAATTAGCCCATTTGTTACATCAATTAAAGCATCTGAAGTTGAAAGAAATGGTATGCCAAAAATTATTGGGCACATTGAATCTTCATTGTAATTGATGAGGATGATATAACATGGCATAAAGCAGTTGCCTGTTCAAATAGAAAAATCTTCAATGATGCTAACATGCATGGTATATGATTTATCAGATAGTTGTATCCTCATATGAGAAGGAACTATATCAGATCCCAGCCAAATTTCTAGAAAGTGCGACATAAGACTAGTGCTTGCTGCTAATTCGACTAGGCCATACCTTTCCATCGTATCTTGTAATAGAAATAGGATAAAGAAAGCACCATGATATTAATGGTATGTATGCCCTGAGAGCCAATCATGGGATGATTGGTGGGATACATTAAGATTGATTTGATAAACATTAAAGGCAAGCTTCCAATTGATTCAGGTTCAGTTAGTTATGATATAATGACAGAATAGATTGAATGTCTAAAGAATTATTTTACTCAATGACGTACGCTTTTAGGTTAAGGACCTAAATGATGAGATCATACGGATGTTAAGAGTATACATTGTTGTTATGTCCCTAGTCATATGTCATTGTGGAAGGTTGATAGACAACAATGACACATAAGACTAGATTGTGTATTGGTTGATGATAGAATCTCATTAGTCATGATATAGTGATATCAAACCAAGCACATAGGTACTTGTTAGAGAGCAAGTGTATCAGACAGACCCACTGTGAGAGTGACACATGGAAGCATGACTTGGTAGTCACAGTCATCTCTCACAGTGATGGTGGTGAGTGTGATTCTTTGACCTAAAATCACTACACTCAACACATGTCGTTGGGTACACTTTCACATCATCAAATGCAGTCCTGAAATATAGATTGTTATAAAGGTGATGATTGGGTGACTTTGACACATGGGGCTTTTGAGGGGTGAGTGATAGATATGGGATTTGTCCCTCCTGTGGGAGTTTGATGTCCATGGCCTCTTGATGAGTAGGACTGATAAAGACATGTGCATGCATGTGTGACTCAATATGTGATATTGATGTCACACATATCTCATCCAGTCTGCTCTGAGATGAAGGAAGTGAATGAACGTTGAAAGGATGATTGTTTCATGCCTTGAGTTCATTTGGGATATTAGTGAAAAAGGAATTATACATTCACTATAACACCATTTATGGATTGTAGGATTGAAAGTTGTTCTCCAACTTTCCTTTTCACTTGGGTAGCACTAATGTGTGATTAGGCACCGCTCTTTGCTTGTGAAGTCATAAGTGTTATGGACTTTCACTACCAATGTGAAATGGGCCTGTAGGTTCACACACATAGGATTTAAACTAGAAGAGGAGTTTATCCACAAGTGATGTTTAGATTGTTTATTAAATGTGTTTAGTAGTTTAGTTAAACCTTCAATCAATTGACTTGACTCAGAATCACCAAGTTCAAGTGTTGGACTAACTGATTTGGGTGTCAGATTGATTGAGAACTGCATTTATTGATTTTTGCACAACCTAGACTGCCAATTGACTGGTTCAAGCTGTTGAACCGACCGGTTTAGGGTCAAGTGAGATGACCGATTCAAGTGTTGAACCAATCAGTTCAGCTGGACCAAACGAGCCAGTTTGGGGAAGTTAGGTTGGTGAGAAAATATTTTCATTTCACTTGTACAATTTGATTGGGACAAGTATTGATCTTTGGATTAATTGGAAATGGAAAGAAGAAAGTCAATTGGGAGCTACCCTGGGAAGTGAAACGACAGTTTCATGAATGAACTGATCGGTTCATCTCCTCAAATGACTGGTTCATGAGATGAACTGGCGGTTCAGTCCCCAAACGACTGGTTCATTTGTGAAACAACTGGTTCACCAACTGCAGTGTATCAATTCGTGGAAATTCTGAACCCTTCTACTCCCGCATTAGTCCTGCATTGCTCGAGGAAGTGAACCCTGACCCTAACCCCTCCTATATATAGAGGGGTACTGGGGGCTTCTCATAGCACAACTCAAAACATCAGTTGCTCTGTAAAGTTGTCCTCTCTAGTTGTGATAACCAAGAGACCCCAAGCAAGTGCTACCCGACTAGGGAGGCACAACGAGGGAAAGACAACTGTAGGATGACAACTGGTGGTGGGAGAGCATGTCAGTAACTAGTACACTGACAAAAGGGGATGACTCCTTCTAGTGTCCTATAGGACATGAAAAATGGAGTTCCCGATGGTCCGTGTGGACTACTACAGAGGCAGGAGATTTCTGCCACTCAGAGGACAGTCGTCAATCCGTCATCGGGGTGCGACCAAGAGCTGCACAGACATCGTCTAAGACCGGAGGTGAAGACCGCGCTAGCCACGAGGTAACATCTCTGAGGAAGCCTCGGGACAAGGTATGCCTCTACAAATAATCCTTCCTACTCTATAGATGTTGACGAGATCTCTTTGAGTGCTGGGTTTGGGGAGAAAATTTTTTGTTTCTGTTGCTATCTCGACCTCCCCTTAAACCCAATAGTGGTATCAGATCCACGTCAATGTTCTATACTTTAGGATAATCGATATGATTAATTTTGATTTATTTCCTTTTATTTATTGCATACAATGCGAATAATTAATTGGCTTATGCATGTCCAATATAAATCCACAAATCCCTAAATATACATATATGATATGGTATATAAATGCATTAGATACGCATCACCCTTAAATGGTTTCTATGGTGATTGTAGCATGATTGTTGCCACAAACCCTAAATCTATGTGTGGTTTATTGTTGTTTCTTGCATCTCGGTCTACTCACTGATTCCCTACCTCCTATTCTTGATGTAACTCGAGATAACTCGAGAATTTTTCCTACCTTTGCTCCCCCCGAATCTAACTCGGGGTTTCCCAATGCAATTGTAAATAGGATTAGTTAATTTCCTGTTATGTCAAAGAATGGTAGATAACTGGAGGATCGAGACGATCATCACGGGCATGAGATGATTGGATGGTGGACCAAGGCAACCAGTTCCTAGAGAGAGATAAGTGGGTGGCAACCTAAGGAGATGCATGACAACCAATGAACCGATCGGCTGGAGGCGCCAGTCGATCGACTGGTGGCACCCAACCGACCGGCCTGATGGCGAGCCGATCAATCATGGAGATGAGTTGATCAAACCCAGAACGTAAAAGCACAGAGTTCATCTTGTACATGTTGCATGTGATGTGGACCTAGATGACCGTGATTCCTCTTGGCACGAGGAATCACATTAGGATGGACATAATCATCGCTTTTATCGTTTCACATGTTTTTTGTGGGATATATCATGTATAGGATACGTACTATATATTGTGGTGATTGGATATGTATATGTACCTATAAAACCAAATCCCTCAATAAATATTAAGTTTTAGATGCCTTCCAAATGAGACACACGTGAAAAGCGTGATCGACCAAGTTTGGGCACCCTCTAGCATGGTGCACCATCTATCTCATGGAAGTGTGAAGGATTGATATGTGGATCTTCCCTAGCAGGGTGCATATTCATCATGTTGGCTTTGGGTCAGACTTAACAAGGTGACCTAGATAGGATCTAGCACCTTGAGTCATGGAGGTGATCATGGCAAGGAGTTGTGCATGACATATTTCAAGAGTTGCATATGATGCAATTGGCAAGAGTTGCCTACCTGAAAGATCTAAGTTGTGGGTGACAGCCCTAGATGGTCCATGACTGAGTGGATTTTGGGATCATGACCCACTAGAAGGTTGTATGCTGCAATCTTCTAAATTGATGTTGAGTCCTATCAATTTGAACAAAAATAGTGGGAGTGATAATTAATTAAAGTCCTAATTATATTGTAAAACTTTTTCAAATCAATCAAATAAGTCAAAAATGATTTTTTGGACTAAATTGCATATATTTCCTTTTGTAGTACAAATGGCCACCAACAATAATCACTTTATTTGCGATCGGTCCTTGAGATGGACAAATTAAATGGAAATAATTCCATGACTGGTTAGGAAGTTGAGAAGAGTTCTCAATCGAAGAGCGAAAACTCTAAGTCCTAGTTATGCCAGAACCAGATGAACTCTCTCCCACCACACTAAAGGTTGAAAGGGATGCTTACTGGAAGCATTCTAAGGATGACATTTATGTGTAGTGCTTGAATGTTGTATTCTCAGAACTATGAGTTGCAGAGACAACACGAGACATATGATGTCTCCAAGGCACCGTCCTAGTGTGTCATGATAGAAGGAGATTCAGTTGTTTCTCACACACTCAATGTGATTGGGTATGTGGAAAACCTGACTAGACTGGGATTCCCTCTGAGTCAAGAGTTGGCTACTAGTATGATACTACAAATGTTGCGAGAATCATACATTTCATGATGAACTAGAACATGAACAACCTTGACAAGCCATTGACAGAGTTGTTGGACATGTTGAGGACAGTAGAGGCAAAGATGAAGAAAGACAAACCCTAATCTTTGATGTGATCAATGAAGGGTAAGTCTTAAAGGCAAGGTCAAGGGAAAAGCAAATAAGTGTTCTGATGCAAGCCAGCAACCCAAGCCATCTTCAGCCTCAAGGCATATGGGAAGGGTGAACAAGGGAGTAGAAATTGCCCTCTATATCAGGAAGAGCATCAGAACATGAAAGGAGGGGATAGAGATCTCCACCGTAGGTATCATGAAATAAACACTTATTTATCTGAGGTATATGATACTAAGATGAAGATATGACATATATGATATGCAAGATCTAAAAGGAAGTGATGGCCTTTGTGAAAGGACCAAGAAAAGAGTACTCATCATTGGAGCAAGTTGAAAAACCACTAGAGGGGGGTGAATAGGGTTTTAAACTAATTTAACAATAATAGAACTCAAACAACCACAAATGAGAAATCATGAAGGATACAAAGGGTTTAGAGTGGTTCCAACCTTAGCAAATACTAAGGTTGTCAGTCCACTACCCGGTTGCTTACCCAACCGGGATTTTGAAAGTATCAATTTTATTACCTTCACAAGGAATTACACAAAATACAATACTTTCTTACACCCCTTGAATAGACTTCACTTGAAGTAGATGCACCAACCTGAGGTAACCTTCTTGAAGTAACTCCAAGCTCCCCCTTGAAGTAGCCTTCCTCTTTAGAAGTAACCTCCTGTTGCACCAGCCTTCTTGAAGTAGCTCAAGGTCCCCTTCTTCACCAAGAAGATTTCCAACCTCTCCAATCCGCAGCCTCCAACCTAGGAGTAGCAAGGAGAGTACAAACAATAATAGTGAACAAGAAAGGAAAATGGAAATTACAACTTATCCTTTGAAGCACAAGGCTTGATTTTCCTAGATCAAGCGTGTAGATCTCCTAACCAATGTGTATGGAATTGTGATTGCTGTGGATAGGAGATGCTAGCCTATAGGACACGAAATTTGAGCTGAGAGAAGAAATAGCCAATTGTCAATATGCTCAATTGCTCACAAACAGGTTGCTCAATGTAAGTGTATGCTCAAAGATTGCTCAAGTGTAAAACAAGTAAGTTTAGGTGTCCTAAGGAATGTCCTATTTATAGAAATGTCCTACAAGTGCTTAAGGACGTTCTAGACACTTTCTAGGGGTTTCTAAGTGCTAAACTAGCCGTTAGGTATAAGTTAGTTGCTTTAACAACGGCTAGTTAATTAATTCTGCAGTTGCTGTCATAGTCCATCTCGGTCGAGAAATGGTCGACCGAGATACCTACTCGGTCGAAGTTTTGTCGACCGACAGGCTCTCTGGATCAAGTGTTTTGCAACATTTATCTCCAACTGCCAACTACCTTGTCAGCTATGTCTAACGGCTACTTGGGTCTTTCTCGGTCAAGAAGTTTGTCGACCGAGAGTGTCTCGGTCAAGGATTTTGTCGACCGAGATAGACCCTGTTTCAATGTTTCGAATAAAGACATTAAGTGTGTGTATGAGTGTGCATATGTGACACTATTGAAGGAGATGACCTATCTAAATGTGGTGTTTATCTAGGGAAGATCTAACGCTTGATTTACATGAAGTCTAAGTACTTGTACATTATATATTTGTACAAGTTTACAATTGATTACATTTCATGACATTTACAATCATTCAAGCATATAGATTCCGTAGTGCTTTGTCATTCACCTTATTCCTGCAACACTCAAGTAGCACGTTAGATCAACAAGAATGAAATGTTTGTCATTATCAAAACAAAGGGATTTACAGATGTCCATTTAGCCAACAATCTCCCCCTTTTTGAAGATGACAAACATTTCCTAAATATAAAATAAGAAAATATAAAACATGTGAGTTTCATACCTGAAGATTACCTTTGTAAATTTCTTCTCTTGTTTATAAAATCTGTGCTTATTATTCCCCATGAATTATGGAACATGAAATCCAATTCTTTAGGGAATATAGAAACTTTCAATGTAAAGCCAAGAGTTTGTTTATGAAACTCATTGATTGAGTTTTGCATTTATATTTATTTCTCCCCCTTTGTCATTTCAAAAAGATATCCGTTTAAAATCAAATATTATATGAAAAGTATTGCTCCCCCTTAAATAGATATCCCTCTTCAATAGATGGTCAATTTAGCCACAATTTTAAGTTTCAGGTATTTGCAAAGATTTCATCCTTTTTTATTTATGACATATTTATTACTCCCCTTACTTTGTATACTCTACTAGAATAGTCTTATAAGCCATGTTCAAATGATGCCATAGAGGAATATCCATTATAATCAGTAAAGATAACCAATTCATTAGAATCATGGAATTATTACAATCATGCAAAGATAACCAAGTCATGTAAAGATAACCATTTCATTACAATCATGCAAAGATAACCATTTCATTACAACTAATACAACGGACACTCCAAATCTCACTGGAAAGACTTAAGTATTACATCAATATCAGGGTCTTTTCCAAGAAATGGCTCAGCTCCATAATACTTGACTAAAGTTTGCCACTCCAAAGCACCTGTCTTGGTTAAGGCATATGCTTCCAAGAAGGTAGGAACACGATCAAAGCGGAAATGAGCAGCAATGTCTTGTAATTGTATTGAGGAAAATTGAGTATGTGTGAGATCTGTAGATGGTGGAGGTGGAGTTTGGTAGTAGTTGTAAGAGGGATTATATGGGTTGAGCATGCCAGGATTTAAAGAATAAGGATATTCATCTTGTTGATTTGGAGAGAGAGTTTGCATCCTTTGATTTAGGTAGGTCATGGCATGGTGGCTATAATCTAATTGTCTGCTTAGATGATATTGTGACCCAGCAACATAGGTTAGGGTGTTTTGGATGGGATCATAGGATGGGTTAGTAGGAGGAGGTGGTGGTGGTATGTCTTGACTAGATGTCTCACCTCCCGTCCTAGCCCTCTTGTGACCAAAATCAATTCCCATCTTCTCTACTATGTTTTTGCTTATTTTTTGTGGTCTTCTTTCCCATGTGTATCCCATGTCCTCAATTTGTGTCTTAAGAAAGTGTTGAGTGATTTGGCATACGAAATCAGCATATGGGGGATTGCCAGAAAACTCAAGCATATTCTTACTGATGATGCGGATAAAGTTTATGGGAATGCATTTGATGATGGCATAGATTAGATACATGCGAAAGGTAGGGACTTCAGACTTATTTGCTCTAGGATGTATATTTGTGGAAACAATAAGGTTGATAATCCTAGCTGCAGGTTTGAGGTTAATGGCATAGTAGGTACCCCTATCTTCGTGACAAGTTGTATTAGATTGAAGAATGGTTTGTTTAATCTCACTAAGATTGACGGTATTGTCATCTTGGGAAAGAGTATTGAGTGGATTTCCAGAGGTAAGGTCAAGAGTGTCTTGGTATTCTTCTGAGTCTATGTTGAGCATGTCAAGAATATCCTCCTCAGTACATTGAAAGCTATGCCCATTGACCATAGAGTAGAAGAAGTTATTTTCATTTTCAGAATGGGAGATTAGGTTTGCATAGAACTCATTTACCACTTTGGAAGAGTAGGAAGGGAAGGAAGGGTTAAGAAATTCTTTCAAATTTTGCACCTCAAAAAGATCATCCAGGTCGACGATGTTGAGGAAGTCCATGACGTCAACCGGCCGTCGTGGAAGAGGAGTTTTGGAGGAGAGCCTGAGATAGCGATCACTAGCATCTGCGTCGACGAAGGGGATGTCGTTGATGATCGTCAATGGTGGAGTAGCCACCCTTTCTTTCCTGCTAGCAACTTTCTTCTTTCCACATGTTGATGATGAAGCCATTTCTTGTCTTTAAGGTGGAGAAGAAGCAAAAAAGTCTTGGAGATGGAGAGGCTAAAGAGTTGCACACAAATGCACTAGAAGGAAGCCAAGGCAGTAAGAATGTGAAGGTGTAATACAATGACCCGTTTTTGGTCCTTTTTATAGCAATCCAGTAACCTGGTCGGTCGACAAATTGTCGACCGATGACCGGCAACGGTCATATCCTAGGCGCGCCACTCAGTCGCCCAACGGTCGACCAGCAACGGTTATATTCAAACGGTCAGATTCCAACGGTCATATCCCAACGGTCAATTATCGGTCGAGCAATTGTCGACCGGCATTGGCTCGGTTGAATAATTATCGACCGAATGTGTGTCTGAGTTTTGCCGATGTAATTTTTATTTGAAGTCTGTCGGTAGAGAGAGATAGGTTGACCGAGATGTTTTCGGTCGAGTTATTCGTCGACTGACAAACTTACTTTGGATGAATTTATAAGCGGATTCTTAATGAAAATGATAGACTGAATTTGTAGAGCATATATATGTTTTCTAAGGGAGTAATATTGTGATTATTATTACCAATCTTTGAACAATTTTGTGGTCATAATTTTAATTGATCTTTTGATCACAGTTTTTTATATAGAGAATGATATTCAAATAAGTATTGTGCCAAACTTATTTTAGGTCGACTTTGACTACGACCATAGCGCCCCTTGGTCAAGCTTGATTTTGACCAAGAGGCAATTTTGAGTGATACTCAATATGAAGATTTTCGTTCGTAATTCTCCTAGAATATTTATATAAGCTTTGTTGTAGGTACATAAATATCAAATTCTATTTCTTCTTGTACCCTTGTTTTCATGTAAGATTCTCCAAGAAAATATATATCCTTGAAAGCAATATCTCACGTTCTTAATTGAGAAATTTTTATCTTATGTGTTGCAAGCCTTAAAGTTCTTTTTCATATCACAAATGAATCATTTTGCTTGCCAATGTGTCATCAAGGATCCATGCATACAATAATCATTTTCTATCATCTTTATGAGCTGAATAGTGAAAGCATGTCCACGATGTAATGAACAACAGATAATAATAATTTCATAAAATACAGTGATCATTTATACTAGATGTCATAACACATGATGGTCTTCAACTTGTAAGATCAGTCATTAACAATAAATCGATAGCAAATTGATCAATTTGAAAACACATTCAGCAGATTTATCAGAGACTGGATCGGTCGACCATGTCTTCGATCGACTGTCTTTCTCGGTCGACAGATTCTCGACCGAGAAAGGTTCTGTACTATTTCAGAGATGTTTTAAATCAGAATTGTTTTTGTAGATTTAAAGGAATTATATATTAGATGTTTAAATACTTGAATTAATTTGTTAAGTTGAGATAGACATATAAATATGCAATTTGGGTCCTTGGTCATATCTCAACTTATTTTTGCTCATTTAGTTTGGGGGTTTTGGGACCCAAACTAACTCGACATCCTTTTTCTTGTAAGGACATGAAAAGGAATAGTGACCAAGACGCAAGCAGTAATGACAACATATAGAATCAACTTCATATCTCTTTCTATGATTTTGTTCTAGGTTGTTCTTGGGTACGTATGTATTTGTACCTTTAGGTACATACATAGATTGACTCTTTGGCGCTTGTGTTCTTCCCTTACTAGGTTGTTGATAAGATTTTCCTTTAGGCTTGTAACCTAGTCCTCTCCTTCCAATTTGACGATAAGGATCATTTAGGATTTTATCAAGAATGCCATTGTTACTTAGACTACAAACTTCTTGTTGTAGCTTAGCAATTTCCTCCATTCTTTTCTTTATATCTAGCTTTGCTTGTTCTAGATTAGATGATAATGAATTTCTTTCTTTCACGATAGTATCATAATCTAGATGTGAGCACAAGATGGGTTGTTTTTGAAGATCGTTCACTTGAGTTTGCAAATTAATCTTTTCTAAAGAGAGAAGTTTGCAATCTGCCTCTATAGATTTTATCTTAATATTATGATCTTCAATGATCTTTTTAAGATCTTCATTTTCAGATGTAATAGCAAGAAGCTTTGCATGTAATTCATCATTTGCTTTATTAGATTTATTTAATTTCCTCTTGCACTCAGTATATTTATTATGTGTCTCTTCAAGACTAGAAACTAGCTCATCTTTAGATAAATCAAAAAGACTTACCTCTTCTTCTTCTTCACCTGTTGTAGCAATAAGACAATCTTTGTGCTCATCTTCCTTCTTTGATCTCCATGGGCAGCTAGATGTTGTGTGCCTTGTTCCTAAGCACCAATTGCAACATGTTGTAGATTGGTCCAGGTTGCTCCTTTTATTGCGGTTGTAATCACCATCACCCTCCATTCTTAAAGACTCGATTAGAGCTCCTTGAAGCCTGCTCTGATACCATTTGAAAAACCACTAGAGGGGGGGTGAATAGGGTTTTAAACTAATTTAACAATAATTTAACTCAAACAACCACAAATGAGAAATCAAGAAGGAGACAAAGGGTTTAGAGTGGTTCCAACCTTAGCAAATACTAAGGTTGTCAGTCCAGTACCCGGTTGCTTACCCAACCGGGATTTTGAAAGTATCAATTTTATTACCTTCACAAGGAATTACACAAAATACAATACTTTCTTACACCCCTTGAACAGCCTTCACTTGAAGTAGATGCACCAACCCGAGGTAACCTTCTTGAAGTAACTCCAAGCTCCCCCTTGAAGTAGCCTTCCTCTTTAGAAGTAACCTCCCGTTGCACCAGCCTTATTGAAGTAGCTCAAGGTCCCCTTCTTCACCAATAAGATTTCCAACCTCTCCAATCCGCAGCCTCGAACCTAGGAGTAGCAAGGAGAGTACAAACAATAATAGTGAACAAGAAAGGAAAATGGAAATTACAACTTATCCTTTGAAGCACAAGGCTTGATTTTCCTAGATCAAGCGTGTAGATCTCCTAACCAATGTGTATGGAATTGTGATTGCTGTGGATAGGAGATGCTAGCCTATAGGACACGAAATTTGAGCTGAGAGAAGAAATAGCCAATTGTCAATATGCTCAATTGCTCACAAACAGGTTGCTCAATGTAAGTGTATGCTCAAAGATTGCTCAAGTGTAAAACAAGTAAGTTTAGGTGTCCTAAGGCATGTCCTATTTATAGAAATGTCATACAAGTTCTTAAGGACGTTCTAGACACTTTCTAGGGGTTTCTAAGTGCTTAACTAGCCGTTAGGTATAAGTTAGTTGCTTTAACAACAGCTAGTTAATTAATTCTGCAGTTGCTGTCAGAGTCCATCTCGGTCGAGAAATGGTCGACCGAGATACCTACTCGGTCGAAGTTTTGTCGACCGACAGGCTCTCTGGATCAAGTGTTTTGCAACGTTTATCTCCAACTGCCAACTACCTTGTCAGCTGTGTCTAATGGCTACTTGGGTCTTTCTCGGTCGAGAAGTTTGTCGACCGAGAGTGTCTCAGTCAAGGATTTTGTCGACCGAGATAGACCCTGTTTCAATGTTTCGAATAAAGACATTAAGTGTGTGTATGAGTGTGCATATGTGATACTATTGAAGGAGATGACCTATCTAAATGTGGTGTTTAGCTAGGGAAGATCTAACGCTTGATTTACATGAAGTCTAAGTACTTGTACATTATATATTTGTACAAGTTTACAATTGATTACATTTCATGACATTCAATCATTCAAGCATATAGATTCCCTAGTGCTTTGTCATTCACCTTATTCCTGCAACACTCAAGTAGCACATTAGAACAACAAGAATGAAATGTTTGTCATTATCAAAACAAAGGGATTTACAGATGTCCATTTATCCAACACAAGTGTTTCTGCCATAGATAGGAGTACCTTTCAGTTTATTTCAGCCTAAAGGGCACGAAATAGATTTGAGAACTGCTATTTCAATTTGCCAATAGAAACACTTTATTTTTGCATCCTGTAGTGACAAGATGGCTATCAATATAGTTAATGTTTCAATTTCAAAGATATGATTTTTGTGGCAATGCTTTTCTTTATCTAGTGGTACTTGGTATGCATAAGATAAAATGATACCTAATAGTTATTCATAACTCAAACAACGAATTAGCATTATCATGAGAAATTCATCTCTAGTTTCCATGTTGATGGATAAGCTAGACTCTTTTGGTTGTGAACCATTAAGAGACATGAATATCTTGAACATGATGACAAGTCAATCTTCACTAGATGTAGTGGGAGAACGACTATCCTATTAGGTATAATACATATGATGTATTTACATATCTATTGCAATAAATGTTAATACTTCAAATGGTGTTTAGAGAAATATCAATATGAATATCTTGAAGTGTTCAAGAAGATCATGAATGAAGTACAAATTTGGTAAAAATAATAATTCTTGATGTGATCAATGAATGAGATACTTAAACCAAATGTTTGAGAACCTTCTGCGTGATTATGATAGTGTATCATAGAGAACTCATGATTAAGGCATTGTGATGTCTAAATAAAAAAGGAGTCATACTCTAAGAAGTTAGAGGATGATTATCAAATAACTAAATTCTTCTTAAATAAAGAATACCTTACACTAATAAAGGATATTAAGAATCACAAAGTGTTGTGAGTTCTCAAATTCCTTAACAGATACACCTCAAATATCTATGATGAGTTGGTCATATGATGAGTCAACAATGTAGATGATGTTGAGGAACCAGATTTTGAGTTATGGTTTATGACCATAAGATCCTAAATAACTTCCATGTGAACCATAAGGTATGACCTTAGTTGTAGCACCCATTGGGATAAAATCCATAAGTGTGAATGTGTCTTAAGCGTTAAGACACATGGATGACATTTTGAGAAGGATCATGCTTATTGATTGCAACTTAATGACTAAGACATTTGGGATATGGATACTAAAACCACATTCCTATGAGGAATAAGACAAGGATGTGTACATGACACGACCTATAAGGTTTAAGAATCCATTAATGCAAATAAAGTCTCTAAGTTACAATGGACTAATCAATGTGATTGACTGAGTACAAGCAACTCAGAGCTGGGATCTTTACTTTGATAATATAGTCAAAGGGTTTGGCTGATATGACAAAGATAAAAAAGGGATTTGTGATTTATTGGGAGGGTATTTACATTCCACATGTTGATGACGAATGAGATGTTCTAGAAAGGAATCCTTTGTGGAAAATATCTTTAAGGAAGATAGAGGCGTTTCCTATGTGATAGGAATATAGACCTGTAGAGATAGTTCTCAAAAACCTCTTGACTTGGAAAAGAGAGAGCATACATTGGCAATCTGTACTGAAGGGTTCAGTATGCACAGATTCAGTGGGAGAAAACTTGTCCATGTTGCATAGAGTGAGTATCCCAGAGCCAAGTGTCCCAATTATTATGAAGAATGGGAACACAAAGAATAGATATGGATATATCGTGTATGTAATCATCTCGTTATCTTGCATGTATGGACATAGAAAGAATAAAATGCATTTATCATCTTGTATGTACGACATGACAATATGATATGCTCATCCTAATAAATCATATGTGGGACATGACGAGTGGATGTTTGTCTAGTTCCAGTAAGGGTTACTGGAATACTATGAGAACTTGATAAGTACTTGAGAAGTACTAGTTCTATGGAAAAAAGGAAGGATTCACTGTAAAGAATTACACTAATGTGAACTTCCAAAAAAGATAGAAAATTGATCGCAAAATATATAAGATATATAAATGTGAATATGAGTTGAAAATGGAAAAGTTCCAATAAAGTTGTTTTAAAAGGAAATGCTTAGTACCCATGTGTTAGAGAACAATAGTGGATACTATATGGATCTGGAAGTTCATGGAGATGAACTTATAGATATTCCGATCATTGATGACAAGTAAGGACTGCATGGTCAAGCAATGAGGTTAGCAAAGGAATATTGGGTCGCATATTATGACAACTCCATCTTATACGTAAGACGTACAATGAGGAGACGTGAGACATGCAATAATACTGACTTAGACAAGGTGTTTCCATAACTCATTGTGTTAGCACTAGAGCACAGTAACATGTGGGACATATTTGACGATCACTAAGAATATGATTCTGGGGTGATTGGCTCACAGTGCAAGTGGGAGTTTGTTGGTATGTATGCCGTAAGAGCCAATCATGGGATGATTGGTGGGATACATTAAGATTGATTTGATAAACATCAAAGGCAAGCTTCCTATTCATTCTGGTTCAATCAGTTATGAGATAATGACTAAACATATTGAATGTCTAAAGAATTGTTTTACTCAATGATGTATGCTTTTAGGTTAAGGACCTAAACAATGAGATCATAAGGATGTTAAGAGTATACATTATTGTTATGTCCCTAGTCAAATGTCATTGTGGAAGGTTGATAGAAAACAATGACACACAAGACTAGATTGTGTATTGGTTGATGACAGAATCTCATTAGCCATGATATAGTGACATCAAACCAAGCACATAGGTACTTGTTAGAGAACAAGTGTATCGGACAGACCCACTGTGAGAGTGACACATGGAACCATGACTTGGTAGTCATAGTCAGCTCTCATAGTGATGGTGGTGAGTGTGATTCTTTGACCTGAAATCACTACACTCAACACATGTCGTTGGGTACACTTTGACATCATCAAACACAACCCAGAAATATAGATTGTTATAAAGGTGATGATTGGGTGACTTTGACACAAGGGGCTTTTGAGGGGTGAGTGATAGATATGGGATTTGTCTCTTATGAGGGAGTTTGATGTACATGGCCACTTGATGAGTAGGACTGAGAAAGGCATGTGCATGCATGTGTGAATCAATATGTGATATTGATGTCACACATATCTCATCCAGTCTGCTCTGAGATCAAGGAAGTTAATGAACATTGAAAGGATCACTGTTACATGCCTTGAGTTCATTCAAGATATCAATGACAAAGGAATTATACATTCACTATAACACCATTCAGGGATTGTAGGATTGAAAGTTGTTCTCCAACTTTCCTTTTCACTTGGGTAGCACTGATGTGCGACTAGGCACCGCTCTTTACTTATGAAGTCATAAGTGTTATGGACTTTCACTTCCAATGTGAAATGGGCCTACAGGGTCGCACACATAGGATTTAACCTAGAAGAGGAGTTTATCCACGATTGATGTTTAGATTATTTACTAAATATGTTTAGCAGTTCAATTAAACATTCAATCAATTGACTTGACTCAGAATCACCAAGTTCAAGTGTTGGACTAACTGATTTGGGTGTCAGATTGATTGAGAACTGCATTGACCAATTTTTGCACAACTTGGACTACCAACTGACCGGTTCAAGATGTTGAACTGATTGACTCAGGGTCAAGTGAGATGACTGGTTCAAGTGTTGAACCAATCGGTTCAGCTGGACCAAACGAGCTAGTTTGGGAAAGTTAGGTTGGTGAGAAAATATTTTCGTTTCATTTGTACAATTCGATTGGGACAAGTATTGATTTTTGGATTAATTGGAAACGGAAAGAAGAAAATCAATTGGGAACTACCCTGGGAAGTGAAACGACCGGTTCAGCTCCCAAAATGACAGGTTCATGAGATGAACTGATCGGTTCAGTCCCCAAACGATCGGTTCATTTGTGAAATGACCGGTTCACCTATCGCAGTGTATCAATTTGAGGAAATTCTGGACCCTTCTACTCTCGCTTTAGTCCCGCATTGCCCGGGGCTGAGAACCCTAACCCTAACCCCTCCTATATATAGAGGGGTACTGGGGGATTCTCATAGTACAAATCAGAACATCAGTTGCTCTGCAAAGTTGTCCTCTCTAGTTGTGGTAACTGAGAGATCACAAGCAAGTGCTACCCAACTAGGGAGGCACAACGAGGGAAAGACAACTGTAGGACAAAAACTTATGGTAGGAGAGCACGTCGGTGACTAGTACGCGGATAGAAGGGGGTGACTCCTTCTAGTGTCTTGTAGGAAAGTATGACTGGAGTTCCCAGTGGTCCGTGTGGACTACTACAGAGGCTGGAGATTCCTGCCACTTGGAGGATAGCCGTCAATCTGTCAGTCTAGGTGTGACCAAGAGATGCACATACATCATCCAAGACCAGAGGTGAAGACCACACTAGTCGTGAGGTAACGTCTCCAAGCAAGCCTCAGAATAAGGTATGCCTCTACAAACCATCCTTCATACCGTATAGATGTGGACGAGATCTCTTTGGGTTCTGGGTTTGGGGAGAAAATTTTTTGTTTCCACTGCTATATCTGCCTCCCCTAAAACCCAACAGATCTTTCCATTTAGTTGTCATTATGGACTGAATAAAATCATTGGTCGTCCTAGATAACCAAACAATTTAAATTTCACCTTTTTTCTACTTCTTGGTAATCATATATTTTACAAACTTAGCATAGGTTGCCATTTCATCCATTACATAAATATGGGGAATAATCAAATGTATTTTTTAATGGTATCTAGAAACTTTATGTATCTCTTCTCAAGTTGGGCTTTGATAAATTGATCAGGGAAAGGTACCTTAGAATAGTACTCAACAAATTTACTTGAGGGAATTGGCTTCATCATTCCTCGCATTTTCTTCTTAGCTGAAACAAGTTCCTCTACAAGAATCATTGGTTTTTGTCATCCTCAACTATAGGTTGTTCTAGTCGAGGAGGTAGTGTATTTAGAGTAGTACCAGAACTCAGGGTTTCCATTCTTGTAGTTTCATTTCTTGTATTTTGTTTAGTGCAAGAGGGAAATTGGCCAGTTGGGTTCTTGATGGATGCCAACTATTGGTCAATCATCTTATTGTGCTATTGTAAGTCACCTAGTTTCATATTCATAGTCCCTATTTGTGTTTTCATGTTGGCCATAAGATCATTGTTGCTTAGAATGCATTACCCAAGGCTTTCATTGAGAGAGTCCAACTGATTTATTGAATTTTGTTATCGTTGAAATAAAGTTCCTCTTGATGGACCATTGAAGATTTCCTATTGTTTGGAACCAGAAATTATTCTATTGAAACCTTAGAGGGCTTCCTCTTCCTATAGCATGACCTCTTCCTATGGTGTGAGGAGGCTGGTTCAACTGATGAGAATTTTTTTCCACATATGTGTTATCATAAGAGAAACTAGGGTGTTATGGTCTTTTTAACTAATGTACGGGGTGTTATCTACAGAACCACATGCAGGGTCGTCTTCTTCATGAGTGTATATGCAATGATCAACTTTGTGTCCACTTTGTTAGTAAGTAAGGTAGTTCATGTCAGTCTTCATGCAGTGCCTTGCCTTGGTATTAGTCTCCTTTAGATTGTGAATATTTGTGGCAATTTTACCAACCTTGTCATCTAGAGCTTCAAACATTTTGTATCCAAGGTAGTATCTAGAATATGTATGCTCCTAGTCAACCCTTTATTATAATCCATCTTATCTTGTAATGCTAGCATATTATTTATAATTTCTTTAGAGTACTTAGCAATGTGCCCCATAAAATCACACCATACTGCATCGTCAAGAGAAGTTCCATTGCTTGGGGTGAGCCCATTATAGAATGTGGTGACTAGATAGATGTGTTCAAAGTTATGGTGAGGGCACTCACTCTGATATTTTTGATACCTTTCCAAGTCATCATGAAAGTTTTCACCATGTATCTAACTTAAGTTAATAATATTATTTATACAATGGATAGTTTTCATGATTGGGAAGAATGTATTGACAATGACATCTACCATTGGAGGGTAAAAGATACACTCTGGTATAGTCACTGGAGCTTGCACAACCACTAGTTGACAACCAATGATTCCCTCATGTTCAAACTTTAATACCATAAGAGAGCCTTATATCTCAAAGAGAAGCAAAAACCCTTGAGGTAAATGACTTCATGTGGAACTCTATTGATCTTGATGGTATCACGAATGTTCTTAAAAGCATCTTTATGGTGATATAAGGATTTTCCTCAATTGAGTTTCCTCTAAAGGTTTGTTTTTGAATAATATATAGGAAGGCCGATTTTAGTTCAAAACTTGCCACCTAAATTTTAGTAATCACCATAGGTTGCCCATTTTTGTTGGCATACGTACTTTCCAAAGAATGAAGGGATGGGCCATCTTGTGACTGTTGCCCTACTCCACCTTGAGAAGCCAATGCTTCTTCGGCTAGTTGTAAAAGTGAAAGGATCTTTGGGATGAACAAGTCACACTAATACCTAAAAGAATTGAATGAGTCAAGGTCAATAATAAAAAACACAAGAAAAACTTCAAGATGTAAAGTGGTTGAAATAAATGGTTTGTGCAACTAGGTCTGAAGTTAGTAGAATTGACCATATCTAAGAAGTACTTAGGTAAGTAGTGGTTTCATGTTTCCGTGTCCTTGATTGGTGCCAAAAGTTTCCCTTAAACGTCGGTCAAAAGTTTGAACACAATTTCCTAGTAGGTATCAAACTCTAAATTTATACACAACTTTAAGGGATGGGTACAACTCAACACAAAATCTATTGTAGTAATACATTATTGAACACATGGATAAGGAGAAACAACAACTAAATAGCAAAAGGACTTGCCTTTATTTAGTAGAATCAAAAGGGTTGAATTTGATGTTAAAGCAAAGTAACGAATTATTCTATTCAAAGCAATAAACAAAATTATAAAAGATCAACTTAAGCAAAGGTAGACGTGATTATGATAAGGGAACTTCAATTGGGGTTCACCAATCAGACTAAACTCAACCATATAAAAACTTCCTCTTAATATATATATATATATATATATATATATACATACATATATATGCATTTATATATACATATATATACATATATAAATGAATAAATATATATATATATATATTCTTAACATATTCTATAAGAAGTCATATATATATATATATATATATATATATATTCTTAACATATTCTATAAGAAGTCATAGAAGATATCTAACACCTTCCTTCTCTCAGGATCAACGTAGACTTCTATCTAAGGGCATCACTCTCTTGAGATGATAACCAAAAGACCAAGGACACATGTAGGACTTTTCCTATTTTTACTCCTCACGCTGGTGGGTTGTCTCTAATCCATACTCTAGATGTTCCTAACCATGTTCTTTTGAATTAATATAGACCAGACATTGCAAGAAGGTAGCTAATTAAACAAGAAATGCAATTGAACATGAGTATAGAAAAAAAATTGCATGAATATACGCAATAAGATAGTATAAGGAAATATTACATGGTTGGGAGGACTTGATGGCTACTCCCATCCCATGTTAATGAGTTTAGCCACTCATGTTGCAAGAAAGGAACAAACTACAACATGAACAAGTCATGGTTCTTAAAAGAAAACTATGAAAAGAACAATAGAATAAGAAGTGAGGTCGATATTTGGGTAGATGGAGTTGAAAGGTCGATCTACCAACCATTTGGTTGAATCTTACTAAGAGGTCTTTTGATGTCGACGATCTCATCTATCGACCTTATATCTTCATAGTCTTCACTTAGGTTGATAGGGATTCTGGAATCAAGATGAATTTTATCTATCTAGTGGTGAAGGTGGCTGGTGGAAAGGTTAGAGGGTGATCATTCTCACTAAGTTGATATATCTCATGAACTTGATGGAACTAACATTGGTCGTTGCACTCTGCAACAACTGTCACACCCCGATCTCACAATTACCACCAATCATGAGATTAGGACATAAATTGAGAATCTAACGTAAAACAATATCACCCTTAACTTTTTCTTATCTTAATCACTTAGAATTAACCTAAAGGTAAATCTTATAACTTGGAATAAACTGGAATCTTACTAAACTACGAAAGCAACTACAATTTACATTACTAGATAGGTAAAGCAGATTTACACAACTTATTACATTTTTCATGTGGAATTTAAAGCACAACAAATAACTTAATACTAAACTACATATTACATTACATTCTCTCTCTACCACACCACATGCCCAAGGACTAAGGGGAAAGCACTAAGAGACCTCTATCTAACTACAAACTTCCTTCTAAGAACTTGGGTGGTACGATCCTTCAGCTTCCTTGTGCTGACGCTAACCTGAAAAATGTTTCAGTAGGTTGGTGAGCTACTGGCTCAGTGAATAGAATTTCACCCAAACATCATAGAAAACTCATTGTATGTTTATTAATTGGAACAAAATACAAGATAATACTACACTGAGCAGATCTAAACAATATAATTTAAACGACATGAGATGTCAACATTTCATTAAGATAACAACTACTGCAAAGCTATAGATATGATTAAATAACAGAGAATACTAAAATTTCATTTAAAGGACAACTATTGTGAAACTAACTCAAATCTTTCTTAACTCTTTAACTTATAAGAAACTATGTGAACCTATATGAAAATATTTTATCTTATGCCCTGATCATATGCAATGTTCTCTACATATGAAGACTCATAGTGAACTATGATCCCACCGTACAAGACTTAGCTGACACCCCGGGATAGCTAAGTCTGACTACTCTCCTGGTCTGCAATAGGGAAACTGGCACTCTGGCCTCGACACTCCTATTGTGCTATAAACTGGACACCTCCTATAACCTAAGCACATAGGTGGAGAGTCAAGCCACCTATTAGCTTTTTTGTACTCTAGTGCCACTAGAACTTCTGGTTGATGTTGGACACACTTTTCTGTACTCCAGTGCCACCAGGACTTCTAATTGATGTTGGACACTACAAACTATAATTTAAGGATACTTCTACTAGGGCTTCATCCCCCCATGCCACCGGATAGCACGTTCTGACCCCCGTATACTGGACACTGCCAAGGATAGGTCATTTTACCCCTAAGGCGCATACCTCACATAGGGGTTCTACAGTGTCAGGGCCCTTAAATCTATAATTTTATTATTTCCTAGAAAACTCTTACTATGTTGAACATTTTTCTTACTTATACTTGACTCTAGTATTTCTGTGGCATCTCATCGATTTAATTGCAGTTCAAATCACAACATGAATATCATTCTAGACCTGCCAGAGCAGTATACTCAAAAACATTATAATTTACTGAGTAATCCATATACCATGCATGCAGACAGATTGAAATTTCTTAAATAAACTAAACTCATATCAACTTGTCCCATATATGCCGGAATTATATAATTGATCATTGTAACACACTAACAAGAGTTAATTACTCGATATATTAGAAATTGTCAGCAACACTTGTAAATTATCTATAATTCCTCAAAAATGGAGCACATCAACCCAAATTCTAAGTTATGCACCACATAACTCAATTAAAAGTCAATTACTTGCCATGGCATGAATTATTAATATTAATTGAGAATTTCAAATGATTATTTTGAGAAATGTGTCGATTCATATAATTATTAATACACTCACATTAAATATAACTGGGGATGTGCAACTAGGTTTCTATTGAACCCTTTTCATGTCATTATCATTTCATTGAAATTGAGCATCTATTTACTTACTAAAAACGTACAACCTGGGTTTATACCTAAACTGTGTCGTTACTGGTCATGTGTTATTGAGTTCAACATTTAATCGAGCAATTTAAGTTTCGATCAATCATGTATTTTTACTAATCCAAATCACACATATCAATTAACTAATTAGCGTTGTGCAAATGTTAATAAATAAAACATGCAATTAGAAATCGAGCGGTGTCCGGCACCTGGGTAAACACTGATATCTTCCAATGATACTGATTTCAACAAAACGTCCGATTATTAGAGTTATACTTGTGTTAGAGAGTGAAATTCTACTCACCGTGATTCAAGACATCCAAAAACAACTTGAAACCCATCTAGAGGCCAGTTCTTGGGTACACACATGTCATCTTCAACCTTGGAAGAACCTGGTTCGAACCTGCTCCACGTACAGGTTGGAGAGGAGCTCGATTGGGTGTCTAATCAAGGCTGATGGTTGTGGATTGGTGTTCAAAACTACTGGTTGAAGTCGGGAGCATCATTCTAAGGTGCATGTTGTACCAAAAGGAGATCCTAGCCGATGCTTCATGCAGCTGTGGCTGCTGTAAGGTAGGGTGCCACCCCTAGCTGATTGGGGTGTCCATGGAGCGAGGAAGAGGATAGAGGGGACAAAATTTGTGGATTCATACTCAGGATTGTCATCCAAACTCAAAGCCATTGTTACCTTGGTGTTTCTCACACCAAAACGGCCATGGCCGACATCGTGCAGCTACTACGCCACTGTTATCTGGCCAGCACCTAAGTAGGTTAGGGTTGCGGTGGTTGGGGTTAGGTAGAGGAAGAAGGAAGGTAGGAGAAGAAGAGAGGAAAGGTGGCACCAAGGCAACACACCTCTACGAGCCCTAATCACCCGCCCTCTCCTCTGCTGCCAATTGGGCTAGCAGCTTCTACGTGCGCCTGCTTCAAGCGGTGCTAGCGATTGGGGGAAGGGGAAAAAAGATAAGGGAAAAAAAGGTATTAAAGCTATTACTGGAAAAATTGTAGCCAAGTCCAAAAATCTTAAAAACATCATATATTTTGCCTCGAAGGTCTGATTCGAATGGTTTCTTTTGTAAAATTACAAGAACAAGATCCAATATAGCCTCAAGCCATAAAAACACAATAATTAAACCATATTATCTAGGTAAATCATATTAGGTAATCAACTTAACAATTAACACTACAGTTAACATTAAATACATCAGATGAATCAATCTCGATTATTGATTCACATATTAGCTTATCTTGATTAACGATGATGTTTAACAAGGTACTACATGCTAATCAAGGTACTTACTAACTAACCTCAATGTGGGTTGTAACAATATCCCTCCCTTATAAGAATTTCATCCCGAAATTCCTAAAAGAGAAAAGGAAACTTGTTACACATCTCTGACTCAAGCTCTCACGTGGCTTCCTCTAAGTTGTGGTTCCTCCACATAACCTTTACTAATGGTATCTCTCGATTCTTGAGCTTTTTGATCCTCCAATCAACTATCTGTACTGGTCCTTCAACATAGGACACATTTGTTCTTAGCTGTGCAGGTTCTAGGTCCACTATCTTCTCTATACTAGGATAACACTTCTTCAACATTGATACATGAAAAACATCATGTAGATTAGCCAACTCGGATGGAAAATCCAACCTGTAGGCTATAGGTCCAATCCTCTCAATGACAAGATATGGGCCCAAAAACCTAGGAGTCAGTTTGCCTCTCTTGCCAAACCTCAACACTCCTTTCCATGGTGAAACTTTCAGATACACTTCATCACCAACCTCAAACTCAAGAGGTCTACATCTCTTCTCAGTGTAACTCTTCTGCCTATACTACACAGCTTTCAACTATTCTCTGATGACTGTAATCTTTTCTGTAGTCAAATCCACTATCTTTGGTCCAAGAATCTCTTTTTCACCCACCTCGTACCAACATATAGGTGATCTACACTTTCTGCCATACAGAGCTTCATACGGGGATATACCAAGACTAGAATGGTGACTATTGTTGTATGCAAACTCTATAAGGCTCAAGTGTTCTTCCCAACTTCCACTGAAATGCAAGACATATGCTATCATCATGTCCTCAAGAGTTTGAATGGTCCTCTCTGACTGACCATCTGTCTGCCGGTGAAAAGTTGTACTGAACCTCAACTTTGTGCCCAAAGTATGATACAACTGATTCTAAAGCCTGGAGGTGAACTTAGGATCTCTATCTGATATAATTGAAACTGGGATACCATATAGTCTAACTATCTTATCCACATATATCTTAGCCAACTTTGAGACATCAAAGGTTGACTTAACAGGAAGAAAGTGAGCAGACATAGTCAGTCTATCCACAATCACCCATATCGAGTCACAACCTCTAGGTGTCCTGGGCAACCCTACCATAAAATCCATTGTGATATGTTCCCACTTCCACTTTGGTATAGGAAGAGATTGCAAGGTACCTATAGGTTTCTGATGCTCAACCTTAACCTACTGGCACACACTACATCTAGCCATGTACTCAGCTACATCCTTCTTCATACTTGACCACTAGTACAACTCCATGATATTCTTGTACATCTTAGTGTTGCTTGGATGCATAGTGTACATCGATGCATGCGCTTCCTCAAGAATCCTTTCTTTCAAATCACTATCTCTAGGTACACACAACCTGTCATGCTGATACAACAAACCATCATCTGAAAACCTAAACTCTGGTCTCTTTCCCTCTGTCATATCCTGCATGATCTATTGTAACTCACTATCACTCTACTGAAGTTCCTTGATCTGATCATAAAAAGTAGGCTTGACTTGCATCTGTGCAATCAAACCACTCTGCTCTGTCACCCCTAAGTCTACGTTCAACTTCCGCATCTCTACTGGTAGGTCTCTCTTGAAGCATTCCATAGAGAATACATCTACTGTTGAACTTAGACTTCCTGCTGAGGGCATCTGCTACCACATTCTCCTTGTCAGGATGATAATCTATCGTCACATCATAATCCATGATCAATTCTAGCCATCTCCGCTGTCTAAGATTCAGATCCTTCTGGGTGAAAATATATTTCAAACTCTTATGATCCGTAAACACCTGACATACCTCACCATTAAGATAGTGACGCCATGTCTTAAGAGCATGAACTACTACATCTAACTCCAAATCATGTATCAGGTAATTCTCATCATTCTTCTTAAGCTGTCTAGATGCATAAGCTACTACTTTGCCTTCCTACATCAACACACAGCCTAAGCCTCTCCTTGAAGCATCACAAACCACTACGTAGCCTTTATCTACCTCAGGCAGGTTCAACACTGGTGTTGTAGTCAACCTCTTCTTCAATATCTAAAAACTCTTCTCATAGTTATCTAACCAGACAAACGGTGCATTCTTTCTTATTAAGTGTGTCAGAGGTGACGCTATAATAATGAAGTTCTGGATGAACCACCTGTAGTAACCTACCAATCCTAAGAAGCTTCTGATCTTAGTAGGAGTCTTAGGCTACTCCCACTGTAGAACAGACTCAACTCTCTTAGGGTAAACACTTACTCCATCTCCTGAGATGACATGTCCAAGAAAAGACACCTCAACTAACCAGAACTCACACTTACTAAACTTAGCATATAACTGGTGTTGTCTCAACAACTGTAACACTATCCTCAGATGTTGCTCATGTTGTTCATCATCTCTGGATTAAATTTGAATGTCATCTATGAAAACTACTATGAACTGATTAAAAAATGGTTTGAAAATCCGGTTCATCATATCCATGAAAGTTGTTGGGGCATTAGTCAGTCCAAACGACATGACTAGAAACTCATAATGCTCGTATCTTCTTCTAAAAGCTGACTTAGGAATATCTGAAGCCTTTATCCTCAATTGATGATATCCAGATCTCAAATCTATCATAGAATAGATTGTCAATCCATGCAACTGATCAAACATATCATCTATCCTTGGCAAGAGGTACTTATTCTTGATGATGATCTTATTCAACTATCTGTAGTCTATACATATCCTCATAGTACCATCTTTCTTCTTCATAAACAAGACGGGAGCTCCCCATGCTGAAGAACTAGATCGAATGAAACCCTTATCCAGTAACTCTTGTAGTTGGATCTTCAATTCCTTCAACTCTATAGGTGCCATTCTGTAGGCTGGCAGCGCTACAGGGTGACTACCTGGCAAAACCTGGATCTCAAAGTCTATCTCTCTTTTAGGAGGTAGACCTGGCAACTCATCTGGGAAATCATCTAGGAACTCATAGACCAGTGGCACATCACATAGGCTGATTGTGTTCTTTTCTTCTCTAATATCTACTACATGTGCCAAGAATGCCTCACAACCTTTCTGCAACATCTTATCAGCTACAACGGCTGATATGATACACGTAGGCAAAACTTTCCTATATCTAGAAAAAACACAAGAAAATATACCTTATGGAAAGACAACCTCCTTCTTCCAACAGTCGAGCTGAACTCGATATGTCTCTAGGCAAACCATACCCAAGATAACTGGAAAATAGTTAACATCTAGGGGTATAAGGTTAACCGCGATGGTGTAACCACTAAAGGTCAACAAATATCCGAGACAAAACTCTATCAACACTGTCGGTTCACCTAACGGAACCCTCAACAACAACTCAACTGGTAACTCCTAGGTTAACAGGTTAAGCTCACAAGCTAAATAACTCTATACAAATGAGTGAGTAGCACCCAGATCTATCAAAATTGTAACTGAAATGTTGTTAAAGAAAAGCATTTCTCCTGTAATTACTCGAGAAGAAACAACACCTTCTTGTTGTGTCAATGAGAAGAAGCATCCTGAAGCTCATCCTCTCCCACGATGTCCTCGTTGTCCTTCCCTTCCACTGGGTGCTCCTCCTCCTCGGGAACCTGAGGCTACTGAAGAACTTGCTCCTCTAGTTGGATCCTATCTCAAAACATTCTGGTAATGTGACTAAGAACCCTGTGATGTTGATTGCTGTAACTGAGGGCAATTCCTCTTGAAATGTCCCATCTGTCCGCACTAATGACATCCTTGAAACTCTGTTCCCCAACAATGTCCTAAGTGTGGTCTTCCACAGATATCACATGCTCACGTCTCTTGTCTCGGTGGACCTTCCACTGAAACTGATGTTCCAGAAGACCTAGTTGGAGGTGTCCATGTAGACTGTGTACTCCATCTTCCAGAATTGGGTCTTCCTCCATTTGATGAAAAACTAGATCCTTGTCTACCAAAATAGGCAAGTCCTCATCCTATCTTTGAAAAGAAACCACCACCTCCTCTGTATCCACCACTGCTTTGTCCCCTTCTAATAAAGTCTCCATATCATTTCTTACTCTCAGAGTGCTTATCAGCATTAACTGACTCTTCTACACATCTCGCTGCTTCCACAAATTCTCCAAAGTTTTCTCTATCTCTTCGACCAATGGTTGAAATGGTGTGTCTAATCTCTGATCTTAATCCTTCTTGGTATCTTCTGCACTTTTCTACATTACCAGGAACAAGTTGCGGATAGAAATTTGCCAACCTTGGGAAATGTGCCTCGTATTCACCAACTATCATACTTCCTTATCTGATATTTTGTAGCTGTCTTATCTTCTCACTCAGAAAGGTAGGTGGGTAGTACTTAATATTGAATTCATCAACGAAATCCTTCAAAGTCAATATTGTGTCCCTCCTTTTATCTTCCACTCCATTCCACCAGAGCTCTGCATCACCTTCAAGTAAATAAACTGCATGAATGATTTGTCTTTCCTCAGACTGTTCCATCAGACGGAACACTTTCTCTAATTATCTCAGCCATTCATCTTCCACTACAAGGTTCATAGTTCCAATGAATTTGATATCTCCAAGCTTCTTAACCAGCTCATAGGATCTCATCAGATCCTTTCTGCTCGAGGTAGAAGCTTGCCTCACCATCTTATACTTTTCCCTGGTATCAAGAAACATCCTGTACATCCTTGATGCCTCATCCATATCATCTCCACCACTTGGACCCATCTCCTGAGGATCAGGTCCAATGTGGCTCTCAACTTGGTCCTCATGACCACGTCCTCTTCCTGCTATCTGCAATAGTATAAGAGAACACTTCCTGTTAGAAAATTGTAGTTAGAAGGAAAACACCCTAATCCTAATCATATTGGTCTCTTATCATCATCTGACCTTGACTTAGAGGATCTACGTACTCAACCTATGCTCTGATACCAAAAAAAAACTTATGATGCCCCGATCTCACAATTACCACCAATCATGAGATTAGGGCATAAATTGAGAATCTAATGTAAAACAATATCACCCTTAACTTTTTTTTTCTTAATCACTTAGAATTAACCTAAAGGTAAATCTTATAACTTGAAATAAACTGAAATCTTATGAAACTGCAAAAGCAACTACTATTTACATTACTAGATAGGTAAAGCAGATTTACACAACTTATTACATTTTTCATGTGGAATTTAAAGCACAACAGATAACTTAATACTAAACTACATTTTACATTACATTCTCTATCTACCACACCACATGCCCAAGGACCGAAGGGAAAGGACTAAGAAACCTCTATATAACTACGAACTACCTTCTAAGAACTTGGGTGGTGCGATCCTTCATCTTCCTCGTGTTGACGCTGACCTGAAAAATGTTTTAGTAGGTTGGTGAGTTACTGGATCGGTGAATAGAATTTCACCCAACCATCACAGATAACTCATTGTATGTTTATTAATTGGAATAAAATACAAGATCATACTATATTGAGAAGATCTAAACAATATAATTTAAACGATAGGAGATGTCAACATTTCATTAAGATAACAATTGTTGCAAAGTTGTAGATATGACTAAATAATAGAGAGTACTAAAATTTCATTTAAAGGACAACTGTTGTGAAACTAACTCAAATCTTTCTTAACTCTTTAACTTATAAGAAACTCTCTGAACCTATATGAACATATTTTATCTTATGCCCTGATCATATGTAGTATACTCTACATATGAAGACTCATAGTGAACTACAATCCCATCGTACAAGACTTAGCCGACATACCAGGATAGCTAAGTCTGACTACTCTCCTAGTCTGCAACAAAGAAACTGGCACTCTGGCCTCAGAAATCCTATTGTGTCATAAATTGGACTCCTCCTCTAACCTGAGCACACAGGAGGAGAGTCAAGCCACCTATTGGATTTTCTATACTGTAATGCCACCATGACTTCTGGTTGATGTTGGATACACTTTTCTGTACTCCACTGCCACCAGGACTTGTGGTTGATGTTGGACACTACAAACTATAATTTAAGGAGACCTCCACTAGGGCTTCGTCCCCCTATGCCACCTGATGGCACGTTTCGACCCCCGTATATTGGACGCTGCCAGGGTTAGGTCATTTTACCCCTAAAGTGCAGACCTCACATAGGGGTTCTACGGTGTCAGGGCCCTTAAATCTCTAATTTTATTATTTCCTAGAAAACTCTTACTATGTTGAACCTTTTTCTTACTTATACTCAACTCTGGTATTTTTATGGCATCTCGTCTATTTAGATGCAGTTCAAATCACAACATGAATATCATTCTAGACCTGACAGAATAGTATACTCAAAAACATTATAATTTACTGAGTAATCCATATACCATGCATGCAGACAGATTGAAATTTCTTAAATAAACTAAACTCATATCAACTTGGCTCATACGCAATGGAAATTTACAATTGGTCATTGTAACACACTAATAAGAGTTAATTACTCGATATATTAGAAATCGTTAGTAGCACTTGTAAATTATCTGTAATTCCTCGAAAATTGAGCACATCAACCCAAATTTTAAGTTATGCATCACATAACTCAATTAAAAGTGAGTTACTTGACATGGCATGAATTATTAATATTAATTGAGAATTTCAAATGATTTCTTTAAGAAATGTGTCGATTCGTATAGTTATTAATACCCTCACATTAAATATAACTGGGGGTGTGCAACTAGGTTTCTATTGAACCCTTTTCATGTCATTGTCATTTCTTTGAAAATGTGCATCTATTAACTTACTAAAAACGTACAACCTGGGTTTATACCCAAACTGTGTTGTTACTGGTCATGTGCTACTAAGTTCAATATTTAATCGAGCAATTTAAGTTTCGATCAATCATGTATTTTTACTAATCCAAATCATACATATCAATTAACTAATTAATGTCGAGAAAACGTTAATAAATAAAACGTGCAATTAGAAATTGAGTGGCGCTGGCACTGTCCGGCACATGGGTAAATGCTGATATCTATGAATGATACCGATTTCAACCAAAATGTCCGATTATTAGAGTTATACTTGCGTTACAGAGTGAAATTCTACTCACCGTGATTTGAGACATTAAAAAACAACTTGAAACGCGTCTAGAGGCCAGTTTGCGGGTACACATAGGTCATCTTCAACCTTGGAACAACTTGGTTCGAACCTGCTCCACATACAAGTTGGAGAGGAGCTCGATTGGGTGCCTAATCAAGGCTGATGGTTGTGGATTGGTATCCAAAACTACCGGTCAAAGTCGGGAGCATCGTTCTGAGGTGCAAGCTATGCCAAAAGGAGCTCCTAGTCACTGCTTCATGCAGTTGTGGCTTCTACAAGGTAGGGCACTGCCCCTAGATGATTGGGGAATCCATGGAGCGAGGAAGAGGATAGAGGGGACAAACGCTGCGGATTAGTACTCGGGATCGTCGGCCGAACTCAAAGCCACCATTACCTTGGTGTTTCCCACACCAAAACGGCCCTGGTCGGCGCCGCGTAGTTGCTGCGTCACTGCTGGTTGGCCAGTGCCCAAGCAGGTTAGGGATGCAGTGGTTGGGGTGAGGTAGAGGAAGAAGGAAGGTAGGAGAAGAAGAGAGGAAAGGTGGCGCCAAGGCAGCATGACTCTAGGAGCCCTAATGGCCTGCCCTCTCCTCTACTGCCGATCGAGCTAGTAGTTGCTCTGTGCACCCACTTTAAGAGGTGCCTAGCACCAATCAGGGGAAGGGGAAAGAAGATAAGGGGAAAAAAAGGTATTAAAGCTATTACTGGAAAAATTGCAGCCAAGTCCAAAAATCTTAAAAACATCATATCTTTTGCCTCGAAGGTCCGATTCGAATGGTTTCTTTTGCAAAATTTCAAACATGAGATCCACTACAACTTCAAGGCATAAAAACACAATAATTAAACCATCTTATCTAGGTAAATAATCATAGGTAATTAACTTAATAATTAACACTACAGTTAACATTAATTACATCAGATGAATCAATCTCGACTATTGATTCACGTCTTAGCTTATCTTGATTAACCATGATGTTTAACAAGGTACTACATGCTAATCGAGGTACTTACTGACTAACCTCAATGTGGGTTGTAACAACAACATGTCGGCTTGTTCGTAGAAAACAAGATGCCTTTGAAAGTGATGGCATATGGTCCAATTTATGGGGTTTTATCGGTCTTGTGTTGACCTGTGATTGGTCAACATGGCATCGACCCATTGGCTTCTAGTAATCCATCTTTTGAGCTCGATGCACTTCTTAGTTGATAAATTGGTTGTCTACCTAAAGCAAATTTTTCTCTGAGGGACTAATTGATGGAGTGTCTCAAGATTAGTCCACAGCTTCAACCTCAATTTCTTTATGAACTATCAACATGTAGGTCGATAAGTGGCTTGAGTGCATCAACTTGATGAGTTTAGTATTGAGCTTGAGAGCTTGATTGTAATTCTTTGCTTGATCAAAGTTGGGATTGCTCAAGCTTGGAGATCGATAGGTTGTCTAAATCAATAAATATGTAGGTCATTTGATGTGGTAGAGTGATATCTTTCTGTCAAGCGATTTGAATATGTTCCCTTGACCAACCTCTGTAGGTTGATTGGTGGAATTTCCTTCTTTTTCTCAATAGGTCCTTGATGGAAAATGACCGGCCTCTGGGTTCAATAGGTTGTCAATCAAACTTCTTCACTTAGAGTTAAATTTTCTACATTTTTCATATGTAATTTAATTAGAACAAACTTTTGATATCTATGTGCATAATGAAGGAATTTGTGATCATTATTGCATATGAGGATACATTTCTAGGATAAAAGAGATGTGAAATATTCATGAAAACTAATGTTCTCAGTGTGTTTGTGACTGTGTGTTTTATGTGTGTGTACCCATCCCACTAATCAAATCATAAATGATCATTAAGATAAATTCACATATAAAACCCAATATGAAACTATGAACCATCAAAATCAAGTCAAAAAATTCTTAATTAACTAATCTAACAAAAGATTCAATTATGAGAAATTGAGATAAAACCATGGATGATGTCATATAAAACATTTTGTATGGTTTTTTTTTAAAGTAGCATGATAAAGAGCAAAGTGAAACCTCTTCATTAATTCCATAAAATATGATTATAAGATGATTCATATCCAAGAAGATGCATTAGTATAAGATGCCTAATTTAGGATACAACTCATAGTCATAAGGAAACACCTAGGGAAGCAATCTATGCTAAGCATCATCAACTATACACCCATAACTCGAGAAAGAAAGCATACAAAGACTCTCTAAACCCGACTTTGTATATCTTGTTACATCTTGATCACCACCTCCTTTCCATTGCATCAACATACCTAAAACATCATGAAATAATCACATGAGACTCTAAACAGGTCGCAACAAGAGGACTACTCCCCTAAGGTATACATATATGAACAACATTTACATATGAATTCTAGATAAAAGAGACAAAATTACTAACTCAATTCAATTTTGTATTATCCATATCATTCTATAACTTAGATTCAGGCATCTATATTACAAAGATATGTGAGATCATGTTTACAAGATAACAATTACCAAAGTAATGATGGAAACAAACAAATGACATTAATAATGTTTATAAGGTTTTAAAATAGTAGTAAGTGGTGAATGAGAATGACAAGTAATACTTCATAAGTGTATAACATAAATGCATCATCACATTATAATCACCAAGTAATCATGAGCATATATACTAAAAAATTGGATAAATTTAAGATTAATCACTGTGTGGTTTGAGACGTATCAAGTCAAACCATAGACTAGTGATTGAGAAATTCCCATCCATTTTTAAGGTCTTTCGCATCGTCGGTTCAAGCATAAGCACACTATTGTTCTCAAAGGCTCTACCAATCGTGAAGTTCTCCAAGGTTGTTCCACAAAACATAAGGTCCACCATGGTACTTGGGTCATGAAACTTATATTAGAGTATAAACCTATAGTGGAATCATATATATGTATTTTAAATGCATTCCAAATTGTCACATATCACTTGAGATACATATGACTATGTTCAATCACATAACATATTGGATGTTGACCTCCACTCAACTACATGTACTTGACAATATATGACATTCAATTCTTTCTCATGATTCAAGAAGAAATAGGGAAACTTGTTAGATTTTTTGAATTTGAAACACTAGGATAGCTCATATAGTCTCAAGACACTACGTGATGTGAGTTACACTTGATTAATTAGGCCATAGCTAATGCATCAATCAAGTTAACAAATAATGCCTAGAGATGTAATTGTGATATTAATCAAGTGTATCAACTTTAAAAGGTACAAAAATGTATCAAGATATATTCCAAAGTTCCCATTCAAGGTACACTTTGGCCATACCAGGGCCAAGTTCATCAATATAGGGCACATCAAACCCCAATATACCATTTAAGGTCATATCAAGACTACACCCACATAAGGATTCCACATCCACCAGTAACTATGTATTTCTACTCACATAAAGGAAAAAACACCAAGCTAAAATTCATATTAAAACTCACAAGTATGTGAAAGTTGCACTAATACAAAATTATGCATAAAATGTCATTTTAAGGTTAAATAAGTACCTTTACATATAATATCTAATTCCAATGAAACCACACTAACATACTAGTCAGGAAATCATTCTATTATGATCATATGATCTAATCTATATAGTAAACAATGTTGTATATTTAATTTTGAACCAACAAAGTATCAAAACTCCATCAAAATATCATCTTTGGGGTATATTTGTACATATTTTGAAATTTCAGCCCTTAAGCAATTGAGAGGGCATGCTATTAACATTTTATACCGTTATATGAGAAATAGAGAAGCCATTAAAATTCAGTCTAAGCTGAGGAGACAATGACTTGGAATGATGGGTGAAGGCTTCATAATCTTTCCAAGAAAAAAGGACGAGGATCCCAACATATAGGTATGTGTTAAGTACAATCAGTATAGGGTGTGAGATGATCCTTTGAGCAGAGAGAGTGTGAGCCAGAGGAAAGAAGTTCAACTCAGAAGGTGATGCAAAGAATCTATCGAATTTAACTTGTAAATGGGGGAATTTGACATTAATCCAAGTGTCAATTTGATAAGGGAAATTAAATCAAGGAATTTTGCATCCGTCATTAAACTTATGGTGTTTGTTTGATGCTATCGTGCAACCTTGATCTATCACTTAGGAAATATGTATAGTTTAATTAATGAAAAGAAGAAAAGGTTTGTATTGTATGAGGTTCATGATTTGATGACTGATAAACACCAAGTTGTGCCGAGTGCTAGGTGATCTAACAAGAAAGTTAGCAAAAATGTGGAAGAGATGGTGTTAATAACATGAAAGGGACATTTAACAACTAGCTTAACTGGTAAAAATTGATGCTAGTCGTCGCACAGATTGTGGACTCAAAACCCACTTGACCAAAAGGAATCTGATTATGGCTCTCCAGTCATTGACATGGCTATAAAACAAAACTGGTAGGAGGTGGAACACAGCCAATAAGAAGGCCTCCACTCAACAAACTGACAGGAATCGGAACCTACGTGTCTACGTGGGAGTCGTCAATGTAGTAGAGCCTTGCATGGGAAATATTTGTTACTCTTTCCTGGATAAAGGATGATAACGAAGTTGTCCTTATGTTTAGCTTTAGGTTAGGGGTGTGCGCCCTTCATTTGAAACATGTGTACATATAAGTGAAGTGCGCGAGGCAAGAATAAACTTCGTTTTCTTTTCTCGTGTGCAGTATGTTTGCTAACTACCTGAAAGCACATAGTGCAAACTACAACCTATGAAGCACATAACAGAATGCACAAAATGCGTTTGGTTCAGAGAAGATGGAGGGCTGTATAGTCTTTGTGGGGTGGGGTACTTCATTTAACAAGAAAATTATTAGCTAACTTTCTTAAGTTGGATGTCGAGCCAACCACGCTAAAGACGAGATATATATTTTTTATCTATTATAAAATAGAAACCAGCTTATAACAGGAGGTGAAATCTTAGGGACCGCCGTAGCTCATGTCATTTTATGAATTGAATCCGTTAGCAATCAATTGAAAGGGATTGGGTGGGTGGAGTGGTGGGGGTAAGCAGATTAGGATGTAGCCTTTTGCAAAAGTTAGTAACTGTTGTAAGCTAATAACTAGGAAAAAGGTATGGAGTAATTGTTGTTGTTGTGATGTATTTATTCTGGTTGTTAACTTGTAGACTGCTGACCTTCGTTCTCGTACAAATAATCTATTTGCTAGTTGGTTGGGAAAGATTCTGTCTCTGTGGTAAGTCATAGTTCACGCACCTAACTTTTATTCTTTAGATGTGGTAGGGATGAGATGAAGATTTTAATAATTGTCTACTGGCAGACCCTTTTCTCTCCCAGAGTACTACAACAACCACTAACATCGAGTTAGTGCTACTGTCCGGATGCGTCTCCCCTCTCTCATGTATGCATATATCTTTTATTCGTTTTATTTACTTATTGACAATGTATTGATTATCTAGTTGAATGAGTTTCGTAACAGGTCACGAGTTTTACATCACGGTTTTTTTTTAAAAAAAATAAGAGGAGTTTTTATTCATCTCGCCTCCTCGCGATCAGAAAAGAAGAAACGCTGTTATATATTGGAGCATCTAGGCTCATCAAGTCTGCTATACTGTGAGGTATCAAAAAGTATAGCTATACACCAAAAACACAAAACTCATGCCCAAAACGCAAAAAACTCAAAAAATTCTATCTCGTGTGTCTGGTGTGGTGTGTGGCGTGTCCGACACCTTGCGCGTCCAACCTGGCGAACTCTCGTACTGTCGGTGGAAGGGGCCAGGTTACGGTAGATCCAAAGGAGGCTGCGTGGGATACCAGGGCCACTACGGTAAGGTTGGCCCTCCGGTTGATGATGGCGAAGCGAGTTCTGGTCTCCCTCAAGAAGAATTTGATGTGTTCTACCTCGTGTTTCCAACACCATGGGGATGGTGTGTGATCCGAAATGATCGCATATATGTAGTGGTCGTCGACTTCCAGGGTGTCGATGTGTATCCCTTCGACTTGGCATAAGGTGCAGGCAAAGAGAAGTCCCATCAGGCTTGTGGCAAGCCTTCCAGTCTCGCCAAGAATAGTTGTGAAGGCCCTCCTGATCCGACCTGAGGCTTCACGAATGACCCCGCCCGAAGTGGAAGGTAGTGGTCGTCGCCTTGATCTTGCAGCGGAGCTGATGTTGAGTTTCAACGCTTGTCCGGCCGGTGGTTGCCAGTAGACAAGGTCACCTGGTGGATGGTGGGTACTCCGATCGTGGCTCTGTAAGATCGTAGTATGGCACACCAGTGTTGCGGTCCTGAAGATTGTCTCCCAAACGCGAAAACCATCCGTTCTGTTACATCACGGTTTTCGAAAACATCTGTTCTGTTAGGTGTTTGTTCATTTGCAATTTTTGCAATAGAGGTATTGTGCATGGGATGAGGCACGAACAATGTATGTTTTCTTTTGGCAAAAAAACCTAAATGGCACATTTGCCAATTTTTATTACCTAAATGGCACGTTCTTGAACTTATTGCCCAAAATGGCACATTTCGGGAGCAGTGCGTCCCCTGCTGGGACGCATTGAGCAATGCGTCCTGGCGGGGGACGCATTGGTCCCACAGGGGGGCAATGCGTCCCGGTTCGGGACGCATTGCTCTGTTGTGGGACCAATGTGTCTCCAGCTGGGACGCATTGCACCAATGCATTCCAGCAGAGGACGCATTGGTCCCACAAAAGAGCAATGCGTCCCGAACCGGGATGCATTGCCCTCCTGTGGGACCAATGCGTCACCCGCCGGGACGCATTGCTCAATGCGTCCACATGCAGGACGCATTGCACCAATGCGTCCCCATGCATGACGTATTGCATTTTTTAATCATATTTTTGCAGTCACTGATATTGTTTCATGGTTATTGATATGTATATTAACAATATTGATTATATTTGTACATTTACAATTCGTTCACTTGTATTTGGATGTCTATAATATACCCAATTATTATAAATTTGTCAATTTCAATAGCTCGTAACATGCATATGGAATATATAAGTGTATTGCAACCAATATTAGTTGGTTCCTAATTGATTATATAATAAGAACTTAATCCAAAAAAAATGAGATAGCAATTAAAAATAAGGTTAAAACATGAACCAACATGACGAGAAAATAATACACAACAGAACAAAATGATAGATCCAAAATGAACCAATGTGATATCATAATATGATAGATCCACATACAATAGATGTCCTCACAAAGGCATACATACAAAATTGTACAATATATAAAAAACTAAGTACGTCGTCCTCGCCCACGACGTCCTCGCCCACCTCCCTCTACATCAGGATCCTCTGTACTGATGTCATCTGGAGACAGTTGAACTGGGGACAACTGTGTAGGAGGCTGCTGGCGAGCATCAGGGAAGAAATGAAAAGGTGGAGGTGGGGTGAGGGGTCTCTGAAAACCAGGATAGGATGCATCAGGTGGGGTGCATCCTGAGAAATCAAACGGAGTAGGTGAATATGTGACATAAGATGGTGGTCGGCTCTCGGGAATAATTGGTGGTGGGAATGGACTGTATGGAATAGAAGAAGAACTTGCTCCATAGTATGATGGTGGTTGAGGTGGGGTGATGAATGAGGAATATGAAGCAGTTCCTGAAAAATTTGGCCTTGTCGGTCCCCATGACATGAATTGAGAAGTGGGAGTGGTAGTGGGATCAGCAGTAGGAGTAGGAGTAGGAGTAGGAGTGGGCTCAGGGGTTGTGGTATAAGTGGGTATGGGATCCCACGGCCGAGCATAGTCGGGAAGACTATCAAAGTAATTCCCCTGGATGTTGTAGATGTCATCTCTGATTTGTGCAGGGGCGTTCTCTAATGCCGCTCGGATCGCCACCTGTGTTTGTATCTATAAAACAAAGTATGTACACATAATAAACACCAATTACATATATTACAAATAACAAAGATAAATAATAACAGTTTGTAAAAGAAATAAGAATGATACTCACAAATTCATGTTGGCGATAACTTTGCGGGTAGTATGTGCTTGGAGGCATAGCTGGAGGGGGCATGATGTATTGTGGATGATATCATGAATAGTGAACCTGAGGACTGAAGACTGTATCAGCTGGTGGAGCGGGAACTAAGCTCTCACGTCTGTTGTTCCACATATGCACCTCCTGCCTATAATGAAGCATCCAATCCTCAGCCGCATGACCCCTCCCATCTATCCGGCTAAGCTGGGCAGCTCAAGAGTAGGTTGTACTTGAACAAAGCCGAACTGTCCAAGTACTCTGTCAGGAAAGTGCCACTCCACTATTGTGTAGCACAACAGAGGCACTCGTGCCAACCAAATATCACTACCATCTCTACAAATGGCAGGAAATCTCTCGAGAACATCAGCAGTGTAAGGAGTCAACTCTATCTGTTATTCATATAGACAACGTGTATCATATAAAACAGAGTAAATTCCAAATAAATAAAACATATGCCATACAACAGAGGTAAGTAAGTTATATCTGTGAGGGAAAAATCTGGTCAAATGCTGAATCGTAAAACTGAATTGTTCCCCTGATAGTTTGACTCTTTTGGATAAAGGTAGGCCACCTATTAAATTGACAAACTAAATTTAGATAAACACTACATAATATTTGGACAAATATAAAAATTAATTGTGTAGATCTTTAACCTATAACCCAAGGGAACATCTTCTGGCCAATCATCCCAGCGCATTGCAATTGTACCTGGGCGTCCAATTCCCAACCTCTCCCAACACCACAGCTGTAATAGGCACACACAACCTGATAGATGGGAAGTTCTCCTGGACCGGGTGGTTGCCTTATACAACTACCTATATAAGAAAGCTAGAGTTGCAGCACCCCAAGATAGAGTGCCACAACGTACAAAATCGAACACAAGAGGGAGGTACCTAACATGAACTCTATCCCATGTACTATCTGGGATAAGGTAACTACCTAAGAAATATAAGAGATATGCCCTAGTATACCTTGTTCTCAATTCTAATTGTTATTCTTCATCACCCGCGGTCAGATCCATATCCTTGAAGGTCTCATGCAACCAAATCAAGGAGATATGCCCCTTAGACATCCCATCTGGTGCATCTCCTAAGAAATTCTCACAAAGGTGAGTCCATGAAGAAAATTGCCCCTCATCTACACCTAAAGGATATGAAGCTATAACCGGTGGGCCATCAATCCTCAGGCCTAAAAGAACTACAACATCCTGAAGAGTGACACTCATCTCAAAAGGGAGAAACCTAAAAGTATTGCTAGAGTTGTCCCACTTGTTAACTAATGCAGTGAAAAAAGCCATATCTATGAAAAGTGCAAATATTACATTAAATGAAAAGTGCAAATATTGTACAACATTTAAGTTTGTCAAGATTCTTCATTAGATAAGATGAAATTAGTTCAAATACATGAACCACCAAACAATATAAAAATACAACATGAACTACTAAGTGCCCCAACATGAAGTACTAACTGTTGGGAGAGTCGGTAGGTTTCTTGTCTAGGAGCCATATCTATAAAAATACAACAGCTGGACCAAATGCCCAAAACACCCGCTTGAATCTACGAGTGCCTTCAGTTTGAAGGGTATAATCATCAATAAGGTGGGCATATATAGTTTTTAGAATATATTATGTCAGAGAAATCAAGAACGACAACAAACTATGATATGATGATTCCCAGTCTCTAAATATTTTACAAACAATCTTCCTCCTCGCTAGATATGCCTTCTTGTAAGATATATTGAGCCTTAGTTCATCATTCACCTTGTCACGAATTTCTCGTGTCGACATATCCAATCGTGATACTAGGATTGGCATTATCATTCGAGCAATATAAGATGTTGTGACTTGGTGATGATAATGATTCATAACAGTTAATTCACAATTATGGCCTGCTTTACAACATTTTATCTTCCACATGCCACCTGCTCTTTTGGACTGGCAAGCGGTCAATCTCCAAGGACATCGTTGATCATGGATACAAACAAGTTTAAGATGACGATTATTTGAGCGTAATGTACGGTAGTGGACATTCTTTTGTACCGACCATTTTTGGAGCGTCTCAACCAGTACAACTTTAGATGCAAATAAAGCACCCTCATATATAACAACACTGGAAGGATTATAATTGAGACGAAATTCATGACAAAAATCTTCCACCCAGTCATCATCTTGAAAAGCTTCATAGTTGGAATCAATGTGTTCATGTTGGGGCCATTGGTTGTCAAATATGGATGGAATAGAACTCAATGTTGCAATAGAGTCAAGGAATGGATGTGTGTGCTCATCATCGGTTTCAGTCAATGACTCATCCTCAGGTGGTTCACTGTTATTACCACCTTCAATGTCACTATTGTTATCACCTTTGTGATCACTATCATTATCAACTTCATGATCAATATCATTATCTCCCTCCTCAACCTCAACACCAATATTCTTAGTAGTAAGATTTTGAGAACATTCAGGTGGTTGACTCCACTCAGCAGTTAAATTGCTAAGACTGGATTGAGGTGGTTGACTCCATTCAGTAGTTAAATGACTTTGAGAGAATTGAGATGGTTGACTCCATAAATTATTGTGAGGGAATTGAGATTGAAATTGATTCAATACACTCATTAAACAAGGTTGTTGGTGGATAGATGTTTTTTCAAGAAACACATCAATATAGGCATCAGCTGAATCTGTATGCATCATCATCATCAACTTGTACGAGCATATGATTTTCTCCAGGGAAAAGATAGGATATTTTGATAGAGAAGTGGTTGGGATTGATGTCAAGTGTTGTATAGATATATGATTTTAGTTCAGATAGGGTATTAATAAGTGAAATGTTTAGGGGTCTAACAGATCGACTAGAATAAGACCCATCAGAGAGAAATTTCCCATCATATCGCATCTTCACAATTCGTGAATTTGAAATAGATGCCATGTTCCTATATTTTAGAATATTATATTAACATCAGAAAGAAATTCATATTTTATAACATTATATTAACATGAATTAATATTTTAGAGCAGTGACATCATTTTTAAAATAATAGTTAAGATTTTAGAACAATAATTTTGAATTTGGAATTAAATTTATTTGACTACTTTTTCTATAAAATTAACAGTGAACAACAATTAAGAACAACAATTTTACTATTTTTTCAGTAAAATTAACTAACATTTCATAACAACAATTTTACTAATTTTTTAGTAACACTAACATTTCAGAACAGCAATTTTGCAATTTCGAACAATAATTTTCAGGTATTAATTAGCCTTCAATTGTCATTTTCTACATCATTATTTCAGTAATGTGGAATTAAGGAGTAACAATACAATTATTTTAGTTGTAATATTTTGTACTAATGTTAAGTTCATGTTTTGAAAATTAAAATTTTGGTAGAATAAATACCTCAAATGGAGAGTTATGTGTTGACAATCGAAGAATACAAGAAGAGAAAGAAGAAGCTCCAAGATCGTCTCCGAGCAGTAGAAGATATCAGCTCCAAGATCGCCCGAAATAAGATAGAAATCACCTCAAAGCAGTAGAAATCTGAGAAAAAGCTCCAGAGCAATGGGAGTATAGAGCAAGAGTAAAAAAATGAAGAATGGTGTGAGTTTGGGGGGTTGATTTCGGCCAATATATATAGGGGGAGCAATGTGTCCCGGTTGGGGACGCTGATGCGATGATTTTGAGTCGCATTTAGAGACATCTTTTATTTGTGTTTTATGCATTTATTAGTCATTTTGGTGGTTAATATTGCATAATTCATCTATTTTGGTCTATGATCCTTCTTTATGTCAAATCTCCCTTGTTACAGTATTTTGAGCATAAATTATTACAAGAATATGTTTTGTTTCGGCTTATGTGGTTTTGTGTGGTAATTTCAAGAAAAACAAGTATTTGCTTCTGTCGATACCATCGACCGGACCACAGGTTGCCAGCCACAAGGAGCAGCAAAATCTCGATACTATCGACAGGAGAGTCGATGGTATCGAGATACCATCAGGTTGCTGGAGAAAAGAGAGTCGATACTATCGACACAAATGTCGATACCATCGACTAGTGGAGCTACAACGACGGTAAAAGGACAAAACTGACGCCTATGAATGTCGATACCATCGACTCACATCGATGGTATCGAGGTGGCATCAGTTGCGATGAAGAAAAGAAAAGAAATCCAGCCGATACAGTGCAGGGTCGATACCATCGACTCGCGTCGATGGTATCGACACTGTTAGATACATGTTTGCTTCAGATTGATCTAAATCCAACGGTTGTGATATTTTGGCGACCTAACTCGGTGATTATACCTAATGACGGCGCCCAAGAGCAGAGGATCATGTCATTAGCCGCTGCACACATCTCGAGAAGGTGTGGAGAGAAGAACGGAGCCCAGAAGCACGCCCCAGTCATTCCGGACGCCGAAGAAGACGATTTCCACCACTGAAAGGCGGGAGAACGTGTATTCTACGCCAAGGATCGCTTGGATCTTCTCCGTTCAGGGGTTTCACCACTCAATCACGTTTTTCTACATGTTTCCCTTTTTCTACTCCACGTTTTGCTCTGAGATGAACATGCGGGGCTAATCCCCTTTGTCTTTAGGACCGGGAGTAGCCCGGGAATTCGTTGTATGACGATTTTATCATAGTAATTCATATTTTATCTCTTAAATCCGTGGTATAATTTCGTTTTCTCAATTATATTGTTATGCTTGATCACCATAATAATAATCTAATGCCCTTAATTACTTTGAAAGAAGAATTAATGGTTGAAAAGAGATGGAATTTACATTAATTGACAAATCCCTTGAACAAGGTGGTGTAAGGTTTATGGTGGATATCGAGCGATTGATTTTAATGCACATAGTTTAGGGTATAGGTTACTATGACGGTGGAACCGACCTAGACGTAGGTAGTGAATTGTACCACGACAGTGGGCAATTCTGATTTCAGGCCACTGCCCAGATAGAGAGATAAATTTGAATGACCGAATAGAATTTACTACAATGAAAACCCGCGATGAAACCGCAATCCTAAAGATATCATCTTGAATTGATTAAACCAAACATTTAATCGATTGCTTTGTTTTGTTTTATTTCATTTTCTTTTAATTTTAACAACACCTTCCAACTCTTTAATTGGTCTAGCCGATTGCGAGTAGTTAGTAGTAGTCTCCGACAATTCACAGATCCCTGAGTTCGACCTGGGCCTCACAAAGGCCTATATTACATTGACACGTACACTTGCGTTTCTACGCACGTAAAAAGTGTGTCAAGTTTTTGGCACCATTGCCGGGGAGACGGCAAGTTGTCGGCACTACGAGTGCTGCAAGCGGCCAATGTAGGCCACTTTTTTTTATTAGTTTGAAATCATTTTAAAAATTCATAGTCTATTCTCTAAATTTTGTAATCGTCAAGCACGGTACTGAACTTAAATTTTCACTTTACAGGTACTTTGTATGGTGCAGACGCGTAGTACCAACTACACGCAACATGCACTAGAGGTTCCACTGACGGGACCTGACGATAGGGAAGGCCACAATCAAGACCACTTAGAAGAAATAGATTCAGAATCCGAACAAGAAGAAATGGCAGAGCCACAGACAATATGGGAGAAGATCAAGGCTTCTTCTTCATTCGCTTCCAAGGGGCCGATCAAGAAGCAGGCAGTTAATATTCCGACATACAAGATTGATCCTGCATTAATCAACTTAGTGAAGTCGAATGCATTCCATGGGCTTAAGAATGAAGACCCAGTCGCGCATATAAGTCAATTTGTGGAGAATTGTGATATGACAAAAATAGACATATTTCCACAAGATGTTCTCTACTTGAAGCTCTTCCTGAGTTCTCTAGCGGGAAACACACGAGATTGGTTGCCCAACCTAGACGATGAATATGTGGAATCCTGGGACCACATGGTGGAGGTTTTCTTTGAAAGGTTCTTCCCGCCTGAGAAGACCAATGACATGATCAGGAAGATCCACAACTTCACCCAAAAAATAGGAGAGACCTACTCTGAGACCTGGGGAAGGTTTCAGATCATGCTTAGGTGGTGCCCGCATCACGGGCTTGATAAGGAGACGTAGGTCAAGATCTTCTATTTTTCTCTCTCCGAGCATGATAGAAGTAACCTCGATTCAGCAGGCTCAGGATTCTTTTTGAACAATACCGACACGAGGTGTTGGGAAATCCTTAAGAACATGGCCAAGAAGCAATCGTGGGGCGATAGAGACGTCGTGGAGCATGTTCGAGTAGCAGGGGAATCTAAAGCAATCAAGGAGCTAAATGAGAAGATGGATCTTCTCGCGAAGAAACTACTTGCAAAGGAGGATATTAAGTCCGAGGATGAGGCTCAAGTTAAATTCATGAGACAGCAGCAAGGCTACAGAAATAATGATTATTCATGGAGGAAGGACAAGAAGTTCTCCTGGAAGGATCAAAAAAACTTCTTGCAGGATCCAGATGCAAAACCCCAGCCAGTAGCAGAGGATAAGAGCACGGAGTTGCTCAATCAAGTGATAAAGCAAAATCAAGAATTAATGACTACTTTTGGCCAGCAGATAAAGCAACAAGGGGAGTTTATGAACCAGTTCGGGCAGACACTGCAGAGCCATGCGGTTCAAATGAGGACAATAGAGACGTCCATGGCGCAAATGGCAATGGAGATAGCTAATTTGAAGAAGTCGGTGCACCAAGGTTTTTCGGGTAACACTAATATTCCAGGAGGAAACCAGCAGGCGAAGGCCATCTTGCTAAGGAGTGGCAAGAAATTGTTAAACCCCAGAGCTGATGAACCAAGCAAACCCCAAGCAGAAATTGAAGGTGAGGCCACTGAGGAGCTGCCCATACCGGTCACAGAACCAATTGCGGATATAGCAGTGGATGCTACTGATGATCCTGTTGCAGATGAGGAGGAGATGCTGAAAAGGACACCTTATGTGCCACCACATCAAAGGGCACAGGCTGTCCCGGTCCCATATCCGAACAGTGCAAAGGCAAGGAAAGTGGATGCCCAATTTAAAAAGTTTCTAGACAGTTTCAGAAAGCTTTCATTTAATATCCCATTATTGGAAGCAATTGAGCAAATCCCTTCTTACGGTAAATTTCTGAAAGACATCATTACCAAGAAGAGAAAAATCCCAGACACGGAGGTTTTTGTGCTTAAGGAGCAGGTGAGTGCCCTCATCATGGGCACATTGCCACCAAAGAGGCAGGATCCGGGATGTTTCAACATCTCATGTTACATCAGGAAAGTTAAGTTTGGTGAAGCGCTATGTGACTCAGGGGCGAGCATTAACTTGATGCCCCTCTCTACATTCAAGAAGCTGGGATTAAAAGAGTCACGGCCGAGCAACATGACAATCCAGTTGGCGGACAATTCAGTGGTAAAGCCATACGATATTTGTGAAGACGTGCTAGTGAAAGTAGATCGATTTGTATTTCCAGCAGATTTTGTCATCATGGAGATGCAAGATGAACAAGGCAATGAGCTATTACTCGGACGACCTTTCCAAGCTACAACTGACATGATACTTGAGATGGGGAGAGGTCGTTTGACCTTAGGTATAGCCGATGATCGATTCGAGATGGTCATGCCTTCTAGCGCCACTTCACCTAAAGTCAAGGAGCAATGCCACATGGTAAAGCATTTTGATCACAATATCTCACATTGTCTAGGGAAGCCATTTTTAGATATGGCTCATGTAATGGACAAGGTGGAAAAAGGGACTTTGGCTGTGGACACATGGAGCAGACCAAGGTGGTATCCCTTAGCAAGGCTGTGGGTTTTCTGAACGATGAGGAGGAGGACATTCCTCCCTCTGCTAAAGATGATGCTATAGCAAATTCGGTTTTTGACGCATATCTAGAATTACCACTTGAGGCCTCCTTAGTCAATATCACTCATGATTGGATGAGAAGCAAATCACTGGAGGAGTGCGCCAAGATGCTTCAGATGTTGTCGTGCTTCTATGAAAGGTACTATGAAGATTTAGGCAAACTCCCACCACCGCTTCAATCATCTTTAATCAGCCCTCCAGAATTAGAGTTGAAGCTGTTGCCACCGCACCTCAAGTACGCATTTCTAGCTGAGGAAGAAAAGTTTCCTGTGATTATATCTTCTTATCTGAGTGCTGAGGAGGAGGACCAGTTGCTGATAGTGTTGAAGAACCATCGAGGAGCATTTGGGTGGTCTGTTGTAGATATCAAGGGGATTTCCCCTACTTTATGCCTACACAAGATTCGGCTCGAGGAGGGAGCCAAGCCGGTGATTCAACTACAACGTCGACTAAATCCGAGCATGATGGAGGTTGTTAAGAAGGAGGTGATTAAACTTCTTTCTGCAAGAATCGTCTATGCTATTTCTGATTCTACATGGGTGAGTCCTACGCAGGTAGTCCCTAAAATGGGGGGAATCACTGTTACCCATAATCTTTTAAATGAACCTGTCACCACCCGCTTGGTAATCGAGTGGCGCGTTTGCATAGATTACCGACGATTGAATGCCGCTACACTTAAGGATCACTTTCCTCTTCCGTTTATTGATCAAATTTTAGAGCGCTTAGCCGGTCGATCACATTTTTGTTTTCTGGATGGTTATTCGGGGTACAATCAGATTTCGATAGATCCTAAGGACCAAGAGAAGTCTACCTTCACTTGTCCTTATGGTACATTTGCATACCGCCGAATGCCTTTTGGGTTATGTAATGCACCGGCGACCTTTCAGCGTTGTATGCTAGCCATTTTTTCTGATATGGTAGAACGCTGTCTAGAGGTTTTTATGGATGATTTCTCTGTTTATGGTGCATCTTTTGATGAATGTCTTTACAATCTGGATAAAGTTTTACAATATTGTGAGGACACACATTTGATCCTCAATTGGGAAAGATGTCACATGATGGTGAGTGAAGGAATAGTGCTAGGACATAAAGTGTCTATCAAAGGTTTGGAGGTAGACCCGGTAAAAATTGAGGTGATTTCCAAATTGCCCCCACCAAATTCGGTAAAAGGGGTACGGAGTTTCTTAGGTCACACCGGTTTCTATCGTCGTTTTATAAAATATTTTTCTAAAATCGCCAAACCTTTATCTGAGCTTTTAGAGAAGGATGCTATTTTTGACTTCAATGAAAAATGTCTACATGCGTTCAACGTGCTTAAGGAAAAATTGATTTCCGCACCGGTTGTGCAAACACCGGATTGGACCAAGCTGTTTGAACTAATGTGTGACGCATCCGATTTTGCGGTTGGGGCTGTGTTGGGACAACGGGTGGACAATAAACCCGCTGTGATTTTTTATGCATCTAAAACTTTGAATGACGCCCAACTTAATTACACGACTACCGAGAAAGAATTTCTTGCCGTTGTTTTCTCTTTTGAAAATTTTCGGCAATATCTAGTTGGATCGAAAGTCGTGGTTTGGACGGACCACGCCGCCATTAAGTATTTGATGGAGAAAAAAGATGCCAAACCTAGATTGATTAGGTGGATCTTGCTTTTACAGGAATTTGATATCGAAATCAAAGACAAGGTAGGGATTAAAAATGTGGTCGCGGATCATTTGTCTAGGTTAGAGAGGGTAGATGAAAAAGATTTACACATACCCATTACCGAGACATTTCTGGACGAACAACTTTTGAAAGTGAAATCTAAAGATCTGTGGTTTTCTTATATTGTGAACTATCTTGCCTGCAAAATCATCCTGGATGATTGGACGTATCAAGAGAAGAAGAAATTTTTCCATTCTCTACGATATTATTTTTGGGATGACCCTATTCTCTTGAAGCAATGCAGGGAGTGTGTCTTACACATGTGTGTACCTGAGGTGGAATATGAGAGTGTTCTTCATCATTGCCACACACTACCGATGGGCGGACACCATGCAAGCTCTCGTATGGTATCCAAAGTACTGGAAAGTGGCCTATACTGGCCTACCTTATTTAGGGACGCTTATGAGTTTGTGCGGCAATGTGATTCCTACCAAAGGGCGGGCAACATTTCGAAGAGACAAGAGATGCCCCTTAATGTATTCCAGGAGGTTGAGGTATTTGATTTATGGGGTATAGATTTTATGGGACCCTTTGTGTCCTCAAACTCTAATTTGTATATCCTTTTGGCTGTTGATTATGTGTCGAAGTGGGTAGAGGCAATACCCACAAGGACTAATGATTCCACTGTAGTGTGCAGGTTTGTTAAGGAATATATTTTCTGCAGGTTCGGTGTGCCCCAAATGATCATTGGTGACGGGGGTACACACTTTCAGAATCAAAAGTTCTCGACACTATTGTGAAAATACGGGGTCAAACACAACATTGGTACCCCGTACCACCCGTAAACTCAAGGACAAGTGGAGGTCTCCAATCGAGAGATTAAGAAGATCTTAGAGCGTAATGTGGCTTCCATGAGGAAGAATTGGAGTGCCCTACTATCGGATGTGTTGTGGGCATACAGGACGGCATACAAGACACCTATAGGTACCATGCCTTTTAGGTTGGCTTATGGTCGGGCCTGTCACTTACCGGTAGAATTAGAGCATAAAGCACATTGGGCGCTGAGGAAGCTAAACCTGAGTTATGATGAAGCGGGAAAGAAGAGGTTACTTGAACTAAATGAACTTGATGAGCTGCGAATGAATGCATATGAAAACTCTCGGATATACAAGGAGCGCACAAAGTTGATTCATGATTGCCACATTCAGATGCGCATTTTTAAGAAAGGAGATCGTGTCCTTTTGTTCAAATCCAGACTGAAGATGCATCCCAGGAAGCTAAAATCCCGATGGAGTGGACCATTCACAGTAGAAGAGGTTAGACCACACGGCGCAATCATGGTGCGCGATGGCGAGACCACATTTTTGGTCAATGGACAAAGGTTGAAATTGTATTTTTGTGAAGATTACACGAGGAAAGTGAATGAGGTCAAACTCATTGCACTTCCAGATGCATGATGAGCTTCCAGTCGTCTAGCCTAAGATGTTAAACAAGGGCGCTTGTTGGGAGGCAACCCAGCCATCGATACGTTAGTTTAGTTTCGTTTACATTTGTAGTTTGATTTGTTTTGACTTTGTTTTTAGTGTAAAAAAGATACTGTGATCATTTTCTCATTGTGAAGGACTGAGGCAGAGTCGATACCATCGACCCTTGTGTCGATGGTATCGACCATGATACAGGTTGGCGACTGCAGAAATCGCACTGTGTCGATACCATCGACGGCCTCGTCGATGGTATCGACATATCAACAGGAAGATCACAAGCAGGGGTCAATAGTATCGACATGGGTGTCGATACTCGCGATATCTCTGGAGATATTCAGAAGAAATCGTCTCAGCAAAGTCGATACCATCGACGGGCCTGTCGATGGTATCGACACATTCACATACAGAAGGCAGCGGCCGGCCTCGCGAGGGAGTTGCCCTAATCAGAGAGTCGATACCATCGACGCGCCACGTCACCGATCCACGAGAAGAGATCAACGACGATCGCTACAACCAGAAAGTGAATCTGTGGGACGGGTCGATACCATCGACACATGTCGATAGTATCGACACATCAGCGATCCGGGCCCCGCAGATCCATCCATCGACGACTGTCGATACCAGCGGCAGTACAGATTGTGCTATGCGTGTCGATCTCATCGACCCGCGTCGATGGTATCGACGGGCAGACAGCAGCGCTAGCGTCAGCTATATATGAGAAGGATTGTCATCATATGACGTCACAACCCCAGAGCAATTCTTCTCCACTTGCGTCGAGCGTCCTCCAGAGCAATCTGAGCCCGGCGACGAGCATCCAGGAGCACGTTCTTCATCGAGCGGAGATTTCCTTCTCCAATCTTCACCGAGCTCTTTCTCTACTCCTCCTTCTTCCGCAACCATGGTGCATGTTGCTGGTGCATCTTCTTCGCACGCCAACCCAATGGACATCCCGGAGTTTGTGCCGCCACCGACCGCGTCGATTCCACGTTCGCGGATTGTTCATCCGTCCACGGAGATCAAGAAGATCTATGAGGAGATTCTGAAGAGGAAAATCGAGCCAACCCGTTATGTTGAGCGGGAGACGATCCGCTACTTGGGGTTCGACGCTAATCTTGCCTACGTCTTGAAAGGGCAGGCGAGACACACGAGCAGGACGCCCGACGAAATGGAATACCATGATGATGGCCAACCATTCTTCGGTGACTGGCTGACATACAAGGAGCTGGTGGCTGAATTCATGGCGTCGCTGGACGTCTGTGTCGTGCCAAATGACATCATAGCCACAGACCGTGAGTGGATCAAGGGTCGTGTGTCTTTCCGGCTGTACAACAATGACTACAATCTTACACTCTGTCAGTTCAATGCGATTTACAACTGGAATCATTCTCGAAGTGACTATCGGCGGCCGGACAACCGTACCAACTACGACGCGATCTTCGTCAAGCTTATGACGGTACCGCCAGGCAAGTCAGTGAGCTACCACAACGCAACGGTAGCAGACTTCGAGCATCCGTTCATGCAGATTCTTCATCGGATGTTGTGTTCTACCCTGTTTGCTAGGGGTGATCTGTCTCTTAGCAAATTCCAGGAGACGGACCTATTCTTCTTGTACAAAATACTCAAGTGCCAAGAATGCAACTGGGGAGCTTTCTTTCTGCAGCGAGTGTTGGCGGTAAAGCGGAGTACGAGGAAGGCTCCAATTCACTTTGGAGGACTCATCATTCCGATGGCACACTACCTTGGGCTAAATTTCACAACTTTGACTCCGCTCTCCAACAGAAGCAAGGTCAATCTGCAACATCTTCACCGATCAAACCTCATCTTGCTTCGAGATGGTTTACCATATGCTCATTGCCATGTAAACCACGCATACCAAGAATGTTCGCTTCCCGATCCTGTCTTCAATATCGAGGGTGCGCAACATTTCCGATGGCCTATCATAGCCATTGCTGACTCCGATGAAGACGGCGGCAACAACGACGACAACAATGACGACGAGGCTGAAGAGGAAGAGGAGACATACACTCCTCTTCGGGCACGAGTGGCACCTAGGAAGCGTCCTCGCATGCATCCGGGTGTATCTTCATCTTCGCAGCCTCCTCCACCACCACCGCCCTCGCAGCCAAGCGAGGATGTCTATTCGATGCAGGGCATGTATGCTATGCTGCAGGACATACAACAGATGTAGCAGCATCACACTACAATGTATACCGGTATTCAGGATACTACGAACCGATTACTTGACAATCAGTGGGCGATCTTCGAGAATGAGCGCCTCCTCCTTGGCAACCAACAACAGATTCATGACCAGTTGCATAGGATGGAGATGCAGCAGCAACCCTTTTATGATCATTACTGGAGCCAGAATTACTTTGGGGGGTATCCACAACCTCCACCTATGCCCCAGTTTGATCTGAGTTTTCAGGGGGAGTACCCATCCTGGGACCCCACGGCCCCACAATACCAGCCTCTGCCAGAAGAGTAAATCAGTATCTCTGTTCCAACCTTTAAGATTGTTTTTGACTATGAGGCCATAGTCGAATTTAAGATTAGGGGGGGAGTTGGAACAGCTCTATCTTTTATTTTCTCAGTTTTTAGTTTTTATTGTTTTACTTCTGGTCATTTATTTCTTGCAATCTTAGTTTGTTTGTAGGACCCACGTTCTATCTAGTGTAATTGTGGATGTCTTAAGTCATGTGTCATCTCACTTGCTTGTACATGGGAATTAAGGGAAAATTAAAAAATTTTGAGTGTTCGCAAGCTTGAGTGTTGGTCAACTTTGAGAACATAACTTAAGAAAATGATTGGTTTTGTCAACTTTAAAATAGAAAATCACAACTGTACATTCCTAATGAGTCAGGAAAAGTGGACGGAATTGGTTGTTTGAGCCTAAACTGACGAAATGATAATGAGACTCTAATTTGAAGTAAGAGAGAGAAACCTCTTAACTACTACACAGGTCAGTAAGGAGGGACACATAATACTTTTCAAAGGTTCAGTCAATTAGTCTTGTGATCTTTCCACCCAATTGTTTTTCACAATCCACCATAAGAATTGGAAGTACTTTACGGATTTAACCTTTTTGATTGCATATCATGTAGATAGGTTTTGCATTGTAGCCATTTTCATATGTTTTGCATCAAAAAAAAGAGAATAGTGATACATGCACATTATCCTTAGGTGCATGTCATTTAGTTGCATTCATAATTCTTATGCATAGAGTATATCATGTACCTCATTTCTTCTTTAATGGTGAATTAAATTGTTCCATACCTTCTAAATAGTTCAAATCTTTGAGTTATTCAGAAAAGAAGAAAAAAAAAGAGCCCAATAAATTATTCATTGTCATTTGTGGATATAAGGGCCTAAAAAAAGAGAGAAAAAAAATGAAAAAGAAAAAGAAAGTTATTAAGAAGCAAGTAGAATACGAGGGAGAAAGGAACATAATCTCACATGTATCTTAAGATGAGTAAGTACATGATGTAGCTCAGTTAGATATCCATCTCATTTTGAGACGGGATGTTAGTGCATGCATCATTCCACCCAATCTTAGGCATTAGGGCATTTTTCATGAGCAAATGCATCATTTAGGGCAGTCTTGTTTTATGCATGTTGAAACCGTATAATGCTTCCACTTCTTCCATGAGCCACCCATTCCATCCACTCGTTGCTCGAATTGGTAGGCCACCGTGATTTTCTCCTCACTTATGAATATCAGGAGAGATGCATCCATGTAGATGGTAGTTAGGGCGAGCAACGTAGTATAAGAGATCACAAGATGCACCGAGTCTGGACTGGCGAGTTTTATTATGTTAACTGCCTTATGTGATAGTGTTCATCAGTTTTGAGGTAGATATCTTTTATGGATGATTACTGTCGCCTTTAGGGTAATTATCATTCTGTGGTTAGTGAGGGTCAGAATGTGAATGCCCGGTGGGGATCATATGGGATGTCTGTTGTGATGATTTGTTCTTTAGTTGACTCTGGCAATTCTATTTTGAGGTTTAGTTGCTCAAGGGCGAGCAATGTTCAAGCATAGGGGAGTTTGATGTGATGATTTTGAGTTGCATTTAGAGACATATTTTATTTGTATTTTATGCATTTATTAGTCATTTTGGTGGTTAATATTGCATAATTCATCTATTTTGGTCTATGATCCTTCTTTATGTCAAATCTCCCTTGTTACAGTATTTTGAGCATAAATTATTACAAGAATATGTTTTGTTTCGGCTTATGTGGTTTTGTGTGGTAATTTCAGGAAAAATAAGTATCTGCTTCTGTCGATACCATCGACAGCGGTCGATACCATCGACCGAACCACAGGTTGCCAGCCGCAAGGAGCAGTAAAATCTCGATACCATCGATAGGAGAGTCGATGGTATCGAGATACCATCAGGTTGCTGGAGAAAAGAGAGTCAATACTATCGACACAAATGTCGATACCATCGACTAGTGGAGCTACAACGACAGTAAAAGGACAAAACTGACGCCTATGAATGTCGATACCATCGACCCACGTCGATGGTATCGAGGTGGCATCAGTTGTGACGAAGAAAAGAAAAGAAATCTAGCTGATACAGTGCAGGGTCGATACCATCGACTCGCGTCGATGGTATCGACACCGTTAGATACATGTTTGCTTCATATTGATTTAAATCCGACGGCTGTAATATTTTGGCGACCTAACTCAGTGATTATACCTAATGACGGCGGCCAAGAGCAGATGATCATGTCATTAGCCGCTGCACACATCCCGAGAAGGTGTGGAGAGAAGAACGGAGCCTAGAAGCACGCCTCAGTCGTTCCGGACGCTGAAGAAGACGATTTCCACCACCGAAAGGCGGGAGAACGTGTATTCTATGCCAAGGATCGCTTGGATCTTCTCCGTTCAGGGGTTTCACTACTCAATCACGTTTTTCTACATGTTTCCCTTTTTGTACTCCATGTTTTGCTCTGAGATGAACATGCGGGGCTAATCCCCTTTGTCTTTAGGACCGGGAGTAGCCCGGGAATTCGTTGTATGACGATTTTATCATAGTAATTCATATTTTATCTCTTAAATCTGTGGTATAATTTCGTTTTCTCAATTATATTGTTATGCTTGATCACCATAATAATAATCTAATGCCCTTAATTACTTTGAAAGAAGAATTAATGGTTGAAAAGAGACGGAATTTACATTAATTGACAAATCTCTTGAACAAGGTGGTGTAATGTTAATGGTGGATACCGAGAGATTGATTTTAATGCACCTAGTTTAGGGTATAGGTTACTACGACGGTGGAACTGACCTAGACGTAGGTAGTGAATTGTACCATGACAGTGAGCAATTCTTATTTCAGGTCACTGCCCGGATAGAGAGATAAATTTGAATGACCGAATAGAATTTACTACAATGAAAATCCACAGTGAAACCGCAATCCTAAAGATCTCATCTTGAATTGATTAAACCAAACATTTAATCAATTGCTTTGTTTTGTTTTATTTTATTTTCTTTTAATTTTAACAATACCTTCCAACTCTTTAATCGGTCTAGCTGATTGCGAGTAGTTAGTAGGAGTCTCTGACAATTCACGGATCCCTGAGTTCGACCTGGGCCTCACAAAGGCCTATATTACATTGACGCGTACACTTGCGTTTCTACGCACGTAAAAAGCGTGTCAGACGCATTGCGCCCACGTGGAACCGTGCCGCGACGCGGCCCCAACGGCAAAATAGCTGTTCTCCAGGGTGCAATGCGTCTCCATCCCAGACGCATTGCCCGCGTGGAAATTTCTAGCCGTTGGGGGCATCTCTGTGCGCGACGCATTCGTCCCACAAAGGGCAATGCATCCCGCTTCGGGACGCATTGCCCTCATGTGGGGTCAATGCGTCCCCCGCTGGGACGCATTACTCTCACGCGAGGCAATGCGTCCCGACGGGGGACGCATTGGTCTCACGGGAGGGCAATGCGTCCCGAACCGTGACGCATTGCCCTCCTATGGGACCAATGCGTCCCCCGTCGGGACGCATTGTCTCGCGTGAGAGCAATGCGTCCCAACAGGGGACACATTGCTCTAAAAATGTGCCATTTTGGACAATAAATTCAAAAACGTGTCATTTAGGTAATAAAAATTGGCAAATGTGTCATTTAGGTTTTTTTGCCTTTTCTTTTTGTATATATTTCGTTTGCTAACTACTTGAAAAACAGAATGCGGATTACAGTCTATGAGCCAGGCATGTATTTTTCTTCTACTACCTCTGTGTGTTGGTGAGTAGATGGGAGGGGTAATTCACAATTTTTTAAGCTTTTTAGTGTTGGTCAACTTTCTTTGAATGTCAAACAAGCCAGCCAAGCTAGCAACGAGATATTTATTCTGTATCTATGCCTATAATTAGAAATCAGTTTTGAGACAGGACGCAGAAATCTTTGCTAACCGCCATAGATCATCTCATTTAATCAATCAACTCCTGTTATCCGTAAATTGAAAGAGTATGGGGTTGTGTGGGCGGTAATAGAAATGGGAGCAGCTTTTTTTTGCTAAAATTACACCATGTTCTTGAAGCGTCCCACTCGTTCCCATTCTTTTTGCTGCAGCGTTACATATCCGTCAACAATGCATTGCTTGCTCGCTCATCATCTTGTCGTGTACGGAGGAATATCAGGTGCTACATTTAATAAGGAATCAACCGACCGAAATATATGGTGCTGTCCGTTTGGTGGTGATCGTAAATCTATGAATCGCACACCAAACCAACATCCACTTATCAGTTATCAATTTACAATTCTGCCTAATCCGATCTATCCTGTTCCCAGGTGGTGCTAACACACGTGTTCAAGACAGCTCTACTGGATCCGACGTCTCTGGATCAAGGCCATAATTAGGGCGTGGAGGAGATGGGGTGATCTAGAAGCAGTCGCGAGAATAATGTAGTGTAGTTCAGGCGGAATGGGCAAGGACCGAACATATTGGTTCCTTCGTTGTGATCCGGGTTGTCTCTGTCCGCTCACTTTATACGTGGAGCTAGGTCTTTTTTTCTAGTTGCCTTCTTAGTTTTAGTTTTACTAGCAGTCCATATATATGATAGATACTTTTTATAAATGATAGATATTCCTTAAACAAAGAAAATTCTCTTTTCCTTAGTGATTGGGAATCCCTCGTCAGAACAAGGCATTTTGTGGAGCTCCCCCGCTGAAAATCCATTAACTCACATAGTTCAGAAGCCTACCAGATGGACAGCTCATTTCTAAAGGAGTATCGGGAATTTGAATTCTGGGGGGTTCATTAAGTAATCTTGTATTGACCACCCGGGTTGTCACTCACTGGCTAAACAAATTAAATTCAGACAACATGGTATATAATTTGTAATTTACATGCCACAACAAAATTATTTTATACATAACCCAACATATTAAATATTGTAACACCTGAATTTCAAACAATATTCTAAGTGTTGTACGAGTGCATTATATGGTTAAAAAACACAACGTTTATAACTAATGAGATCTAACTAATTGAAAACAATATGTTTCAATAGGTGGCGGAAAGCACAATCGTTTTTTTATTTGATTTGGTTAATAGATGTAAAGTCATGTTATTTGTATGTCCAGAACCCAACAACGATGATCTGTGTTTGACCGCGACCTTCTTAAGACCGGTATGAATTTCTTAAATTTGTTTAGATATTGTGTTATATGTGCAAGTTGAAAATCATAGGTTTAGTGTTTACAAGGCACTTCCAAATAAAAGTATGCTCAAAATGACTGGAAAAAAAAAGATGTTGAATATACATCCTATTAAACATGCCCTTTACTCCAATGAAAAATTCAAAGTCCACTGAAAATATCACATTTAATGATAACGTGTAATGTTAGAAATATTTAAGATATATGAAACATAATTATCACACTTAACTTGTACGACAAAATTTTTGTATTCTCAAATGGTTTATAAGTAAATAGTCATTTATAGTAAAAATGTATAAGGGAATTTCAATTTTTTATTGGATACAATTAGCATCCGGTATATTCATAATTTCAGATATAAAATGGGATTTGAATTTCCTAAAGATAGATTTTGAAAAATAAAATAAAAAAAATATGGATGCAGTTTTTACTTATAAAGTACATTTGTATAAGATTTAGCTTGTTTGGATGTAGTAAAATATAGTTTTTTTTTAAAAAACTAGAGTTGCCTTTTATTGATCCTGATCTCTAGTTCAGGCTAGAAAATTTGAGACTTCCTCGCGGGCATTACATTTCAACCATAGTGGTTGTACATAAGAAGAAAAAATATGTCTAGACCTAAGCACTTGCTTGGCAATGTTGTCTATAATCACATTGAAGTTTCTTGGTGCATATTGGAGTGTCTCGGCTGGGTTTGCTCCACACACGACTATGTATCTCTTGAAATGATGTCTGAATCTAACCGGGGTATTGTTGCCTCTCGTAAGACAATCAACGACTTGTTTTGAATCAGTGTAGATTATGTAGCTAGTAAAGGCATCTTCACCACATATCTATGATGCTTTGAGAACGGCCTGCACTTACACTTCCAGATTGGAAGATGCCATGGAAGGAATACCTACAAACAACTTGCACCTTCCTTGGCCATCAGAAATGAAGATCCCAAGGCATGCATCTTGTGAGTGGGCTTGATAAGTTGCATCTGTGAACATGATCAGCTCAGTAACATGAGAAATACTTGCATTGTCTGACTGCCTTCTTTTTGGGTGGGAAGCAATGCATGACTTTTGAATTGAAAGGGAACGTTCGAGGATAAACATAACTCTGACTTCCAATGGGATAGTGGCATAGTTATGCACAACTTTATTCCTCAAAGTCCAGTTGTGCCAGCATGTGACAACCCTTAGTATTGTCAAGTGATCATTGTCTTTGCTCAATTCTAAATAGAAGGAGATCCATTCATTCCTAGATAGGTTGAATTGGGAGTTGTGTGGGTGTACCATGATGCGATGATTTCGAGTCACATTTATAGACCTTTTTCATATGTGTTTTATGCTCTAATTAGTCATTTTTATGGATAATATTGCATAATTCACTCATTTCGGTCTTTGCCATCATTTTATGTCAAATACCCTTAGTTGTATCATTTTGAGCATTATTTATCATATTATCATAATTTGTGTGGATTTATTTGGTCTTGTCTTGGAATTTCAGGAAAAACAAGTATCTGCTTCCGTCGATACCATCGACGGAAGTCGATACCATCGACGGAAGTCGATACCATCGACCAAGCCACAAGTTGCCAGCCGAGAGGAGCAGCGCAGAGTCGATACCATCGACACTTAAGTCGATGGCATCGAGATCCCTTCAGGTTGCTGGCGAGGAATCCGTCGATACCATCGACCCAAGTCGATGCCATCGACACATTGAGGCTACAACGTCGCTAAACGGCAACAACCGACGCTAAAGAGAGTCGATACCATCGACCCTAGTCGATGGTATCGAGATGATCACAAGCACTCAGACAAAAAGAAAAGAAGGCTGCCGCTAATACGCTGGGTCGATACCATCGACCCGCGTCGATGGTATCGACGCCGGCAGATATGTGTTGGATTCGTTTTGATCTCAATCGGACGGCTGGAGTTATTTGACAACCTAATTAGGGACTTATACCTAATGACGGCCGCCGCAACGAGAGGGGGATCTAATTTTGTCATTGCACGAGTGCCGAGGAAGGAGAAAAAGGAGAACGGAGACCAGAAGCTCATCCCTTTCGATCCGGACGCTGCCGAAGACGAATTTCACCACCGAGAGGTGGGAAAGCTCGTGTTCTACGCAAAGGATCCACCAGTTCTTCTCCGTTCAGGGGTTTTCCCACTTAATTCACTTTTTTCTTATGAATTCCCCTATTTCTACCATGTATTTGTGCAAGATGAACATGCGAGGCTAAAACCCTCCATCTTCAGGACCGGGAGTAGCCCGGGAATGCATTGTATGACGATTTTATATTAATAATTCATATTTTCTCTCTTAAATCCGTGGTATAGTTTCATTTTCTCCATATATATTGTTATGCCTGATCACCATAATAATAACCTAATGCCCTTAATCACTTCGACAGAAGGATTAACGGTTGAAAAGAGACGAAACCTACATTAATCGATAAATCCCTTGACAAAGGAGGTGTAAAATTAATGGCGGAAACTGAGAGATCGTTCGTAATGTGCTTAGTTTAGGGGAATGATTACTACGACGGTGGAATCAACCTAAACCTAAGTAGTGAATTACACCACGACAGTGGGTAATTCTGTTTTCAGGCCACTACCCGGATAGAGAGAGAAGAGTGAGGAATTATATAAAACCTAATACAACGTTGACCCGCGGTGAAACCGCAATTCTAAAGATATCCTTTTGAATTGATTAAATTAACCTTTAATCGATTGTTTGCTTTGTTTTATTTTTATTTTCTTTTAGTTTTAACAACAACCCTACTTTGTCATCCGGCCTAGATGATTGCAATTAGTTAGTAGGAGTCTCCAATAATTCACGTATCCCTGTGTTCGACTCGGGCCTCACAAAGGCCTATATTACTCGACGCGTATACTTGCGTTTTAGCGCGTAGTAAAATACACGTCAAGTTTTTGGCGCCGTTGCCGGGGATACGGCGAATTGTTGGCACTTCGAGTGCTAAGAGCGGCCACTCTAGGCCACATTTTTTATTTTATTTTATTTTGAAACAACTTTAAATATTCCTAAATTTCTCTATAATTGTATTTACTCATTCAAGCATAGTACTGCACTCGAATTTTCTCATTTCAGGTACTGTGTATGGTGCATACACGTAGTACAGACTACGACAATCGCACACCCGAGTTTCCACCTCCGGGACCTGAAGACGAGGAGCATTCTGAGCACGAGCACCAAGAGGAAATAAATTCTGAATCTGAAGCAGAAGAAATGGCCGAGCCACAGACCATATGGGAGAAGATCAAAGCCTCTTCTTCATCAGCTTCAAAGGGGCCTATAAAGAAGCAGGCGGTCAACATACCAACATATAAGATTGATCCGGCATTGATCAACTTGGTAAAATCAAATGCATTTCACGGGCTGAAGAATGAGGACCCAGTTGCACACATCAGCCAGTTCGTGGAGAACTGTGACATGGTGAAGATCGACCGATTCCCACAAGATGCTTTGTACCTCAAGCTATTCCCAAGTTCCTTGGAAGGAGCGGCGAGAGAGTGGCTTCACAACCTCAATGATGAGTTCGTTGAATCATGGGATCATATGGTGGAGGTTTTCTTCGAGAGGTTTTTCCCTCCTGAGAAGACCAACGACATGATTAGGAAGATTCACAATTTCACCCAACAGGCGGGTGAAACATATTCTGAGACCTGGGAGCGATTTCAAGTCATGTTGAGGAGATGTCCGCATCATGGGTTGGACAAGGAGACACAAGTGAAGATCTTCTATTTTGCTCTCTCCGAGCATGATAGGAGTAATTTGGACTCAGCCGGTTCAGGATTTTTCCTGAATAACACTGACACGAGATGCTGGGAAATACTGAAGAACATGGCACGAAAGCAATCCTGGGGAGAAAGAGAGAGAGGCCCAGTTGAGCAAGCTAGAGTCGCCAGCGAATCAAAGGCAATAAAAGAGCTTAATGAGAAGATGGATCTTCTCGCAAAGAAGTTACTGCAAAAGAAAGGCAATGAGTCAGAAGATGAGGCTCAAGTCAAGTACATCAGGCAACAGCAAGGGTACAGGAACAATGACTATTCATGGCGAAAGGACAAAAAGTTCTCATGGAAGGATCCGAACAATTTTCTGCAGGATCCGGACGCCAAGCCTGCACCAACCACAGAGGACAAGAGCACGGAGTTGCTCAATCAGGTCATCAAGAAAAACCAGGAGTTAATGAACACATTCGGGCAACAAATCAAGCAACAGGGTGAATATATGAACCAATTTGGGCAGACTTTGCAGAGCCACAGGGCTCAAATGAGGACTATAGAGACTTCCATGGCGCAGATGGCAGCAGAAATTGCAAGTTTGAAGAAGCCAGTGCATCCGGGTTTTCCGGGGAACACCAATGTTCCCGGGGGAAACCAGTAGGCCAAGGCCATCTTACTGAGAAGCGGCAAGAAGGTGTTGAATCCAAGGATGGATGACACAAGCACACCACAGGATAAAGTTGAAGATGCAACTACTAAGGAGCAGCCCACACCTGTCACAGGGCAAGCTGAAGACATAGTTGTGGATGGTAATGAAGAACAAGCTACTGAGGAGGAACCGCAGAAGTTGACACCCTATGTGCCACCCCATCAAAGAGCACATACCGTTCCGGTCCCCTATCCGAATAGTGCAAAGGCAAGAAAGGTAGATGCACAATTCAAGAAATTTCTGGACAGCTTTAGGAAACTTTCGGTCAATATTCTGTTATTGGAAGCGATTGAGAAAATCCCGTCATACGGGAAGTTCCTAAAAGATGTCATCACCAAGAAGAGGAAAATACCGGACACGGAGGTCGTGGTGTTGAAGGAGCAAGTGAGTGCTTTCATTATGGGAACTTTACCTCCTAAGAGACAGGATCCCGGATGTTTCAACATTTCTTGTTTTATCGGGAAGTTCAAATTTGGAGAGGCACTATGTGATTCTGGGGCAAGCATCAATTTGATGCTCCTTTCTACATTCAAAAAGCTGGGATTAAAGGAGTCACGGCCGAGCAATATGACTATCCAATTGGCCGATAATTCTGTGGTGAAACCTTATGGAATCTGCGAAGATGTCTTGGTAAAGGTGGACCGATTTGTTTTTCCGACTGATTTTGTGGTTATGGAAATGCAGGATGAGCATGGCAATGAGCTGCTACTTGGACGTCCTTTCCAAGCTACAGCCGATATGATCTTGGAAATGGGAAGAGGTTGCTTGACCTTGGGCATAGCGGATGATCACTTTGAGATGGTCATGCCCACTAGCATTGCGTCTACTAAAGTAAAAGCACATTGTAACATGGTTAAGCATGTGGATCACAATATTTCACTCTGCCTTGGAAAACCATTCTTGGACATGGCTCATGTGATGAGCAAGATGGATAATGGAACCTTAGCTGTGGACATCATGGAGCAAACTAAAGTTGTCTCTTTATGCAAAGCTGTTGGATTTCCGAATGACGAGAATGAGGACATTCCACCTTCTTGGGAGGAAGATGAGATTACTACTTCAGTTGTTGAGGCATATCCGGAATTGCCATTGGAGGCGTGTCTGTTGAATTCACCTATGATTGGATGCAGAGTAAATCACTCAAGGAGTGTGCCAAAATGCTTCAGATGCTTCCATGTTTCTACACGAGGCACTATGAAGATTTAGGTACACTTCCCCCACCACTGCAATCATCTCTCATATGCCCGCCTGAGTTGGAGTTGAAGTCGTTGCCCCCGCATCTTAAGTATGTCTTTCTAGCTGAGAAGGATAAGTTACCGGTGATTGTATCTGCTTACTTGAGTACGGATGAGGAGGAGCAACTACTGATAGTGCTCAAGAACCACCGTGGAGCTTTTGGGTGGTCTGTTGCACACATTAAGGGGATCTCCCCTACACTTTTCCAGCATAAGATTCGGCTCGATGAGGGAGCCAAGCCAGTCATTCAGCCTCAAAGACGTCTAAATCCGAGCATGATGGAGGTTGTGAAGAAGGAAGTCATAAAACTTCTTGCTGCAGGGATCATATATGCCATATCAGACTCGACGTGGGTGAGTCCCACACAGGTAGTCTCTAAGAAGGGGGGAATTACTGTTACTACAAATCTGTTGAATGAACCTGTCACCACCCTATTGGTAACCGGGTGGCGAGTTTGCATTGGCTACCACCGACTGAATGCCGCCACTCTGAAAGATCATTTTCCTTTGCCATTTATCGATCAAATTTTGGAACGCCTTGCCGGTCGGTCGCATTTTTGTTTTCTGGATGGGTATTCGGGGTATAACCAGATTTCGATTGATCCTTTGGATCAAGAGAAGTCTACGTTCACCTATCCCTATGGGACTTTTGCTTACCGACGTATGCCGTTTGGATTATGTAATGCACCGGCGACGTTTCAACGCTGCATGCTCGCCATATTCTCTGACATGGTGGAGCGTTGTCTTGAGGTTTTCATGGACGACTTCTTGGTTTACGATGCGTCTTTTGATGAGTGTCTATATAATCTGGACAAGGTGTTGCAGCGTTGTGAGGACACACACTTGGTCCTCAATTGGGAGAAATGTCACATGATGGTGACAGAGGGAATAGTGCTAGGACACAAGGTGTCTAGCAAAGGTCTCGAGGTAGACCCAGTCAAAATTGAGGTGATTTCCAAGCTACCCCCACCAAATTCTGTAAAAGGGGTGAGAAGCTTTTTGGGACACGCCAGGTTTTATCGGCAATTCATTAAAGATTTTTCTAAAATTGCAAAACCTTTATCCGAGTTGTTGGAGAAAGATGCGGTTTTTAATTTCGACAATAAGTGTCTTCACGCATTCGAAGTTTTGAAAGAAAAATTGATTTCGGCTCCGGTTGTTCAAATGCCGGATTGGACAAAACCATTCGAATTGATGTGTGACGCTTCAGATTATGCAGTAGGAGCCGTTTTGGGGCAAAGGGTAGATAATAAGCCCGCTGTGATTTTCTACGCTTCCAAAATGCTTAATGATGCTCAATTGAACTATACAACTACAGAAAAAGAATTACTTGCCGTTGTGTTTGCTTTTGAAAAATTTAGGCAGTATTTAGTGGGATCCAAAGTAGTTGTATGGACCAATCATGTTGCGATAAAATATTTGATGGAGAAAAAGGATGCAAAGCCTAGACTCATTAGGTGGATTTTGCTTTTACAAGAATTTGATATTGAAATCAAGGACAAGTCCGGAATTGAAAATGTGGTGGCTGATCATTTGTCTAGGTTAGACAGGGTAGATGAAAAAGATTTACACATACCCATAACCGAGGCGTTTCCCGATGAACAGCTTTTAAAAATTAATTCTAAAGAACCGTGGTTTGCTGAAATTGTTAACTATTTGGCTTGTGGGATCATCCCGGAAGATTGGTCTTATCAAGAGAAAAAGAAGTTCTTTCATTCTTTGAGATACTATTTTTGGGATGACCCAATTCTTTTGAAGCAGTGCAGGGATGGTATTGTACGCAGGTGTGTGCCGGAGGTGGAGTACGAGAGTGTTCTCCACCATTGCCATGCGTCGCCTACGGGAGGACACCATGCCAATTCACGGACAGCAGCCAAAGTGTTGGAAAGCGGCCTTTATTGGCCAACTTTGTTTCGGGATGCCTACGATTTTGTAAGGCAATGTGACCCGTGCCAGTGAGAAGGTAACATTTCGAAGAGACAAGAGATGCCCCTGAATGTATTTCAGGAAGTTGAGGTATTTGACTTGTGGGGCATAGACTTCATGGGACCCTTTGTGTCCTCAAATTCAAATTTGTATATCTTACTTGCTGTTGACTATGTGTCAAAGTGGGTGGAAGCAATCCCCACAAGGACTAATGATTCTGATGTAGTGTGCAGGTTTGTGAAGGAGAATATTTTCTGCAGGTTCGGGATAGCCCGAATGATAATAAGTGATGGGGGCACACACTTCCGGAATCAGAAATTTTCGACACTTTTGAAGAAATATGGGGTCAAGCACAACATCGGCACCCCATATCATCCACAGACGCAAGGCCAAGTGGAGGTCTCAAACCGTGAAATCAAGAAGATTCTAGAACGGACAGTGGCATCCACAAGAAAAAATTGGAGTGCCTTACTACCGGACGCACTTTGGGCATATAGAACGGCGTACAAAACACCTATAGGCACCACGCCTTTTAGGTTGGCGTATGGCCGGGCTTGCCACCTTCCGGTGGAGTTAGAGCACAAGGCCCATTGGGCGCTTCGAAGGCTGAATTTGAGTTATGATGAAGCCGGGAGAAAAAGGATGTTCGAGTTGAATGAACTAGATGAGTTACGCATGACGACATATGAGAATGCCCGCATATACAAGGAGCGCACAAAGCTGATCCATGATCGCCATATCGAGCTGCGCATGTTCAAAAAGGGAGATAGTGTTCTATTGTTTAACTCCTGCCTCAAGTTGCATCCCGGGAAGCTGAAATCTCGGTGGAGTGGACCATTCGTAGTGGAAGAGGTGAGACCGCACGGTGCGATTCTTATGCGTGATGGAGATGCCACGTTCTTGGTGAACGGACAGCGGTTGAAGTTGTATTTTGGTGAAAATTACAAGAGAAAAGTGAATGAGGTCAAACTCATTACACTTGTGGATGAATGAGATGCTGGAAAGACGTCTAGCCTAAGATGTTAAAGAAGGGCGCTTGTTGGGAGGCAACCCAACCATTGGTACATTAGGATAGTTTAATTATAGTCAAAGATTGCTTTCATTTCATTTAAATTCTAGTGTAAAGAAGATACCTTGATCCGTTTGTTCAATGTGCAGGCACAGGCAGGGTCGATACCATCAACACACTGGTCGATGGTATCGACATAGGTTCAGGTTGACAGCTACAAAAATCGCTCTGAGTCAATACTATCGACGGTCCCGTCGATGGTATCGACAGACCTACAGGCAGGTTGCACAATAATTTTCGATGGTATCGACATGCCAGTCGATACCATCGAGATCTCTGGAGAAGTTCAGAACGATTTGTCTCAGTCAACTCGATACCATCGACGGCCTCGTTGATGGTATCGACATGGTCACAGGTTGAAGTGAAAAAGTGGCAGTGTCGCAATGAAGTCAAGTCGATACCATCGACACCCGTCGATGGTATCGACATCCATGTCACCGATCCGCACAAAGACATCGACGGCGATCGCGAAGTCCACGTCAGCGATCCGGGTGCTGCGTCGATACTATCGACTTGCGTCGATGGTATCGACAGGTCAGCAATCCGGGTTTCACGATCCAGCAATCGTCGGCTGTCGATACTCGCGAGGGAGGCAGATAGCATCGAGACGTGTCGATACCATCGACCCACGTCGATGGTATCGACGGGTCAACAGTAGCGCCGGCTAAGTCTATATAAGGAGAATTGCAACGTCATTTGACGTCACACCTTCAGAGCAAACTTCCTCCTTTGCGCCGAGCACTTCCCCGAGCCCTCGAGCAACTGAAGGGAAGCAACATCGAGCAAGGATCTTCACCGAGCGGAGAATCACTTCTCCATCTTCCCTGAGCTCTTTTCTTCTAATACCATCTTTCTAGCAACAATGGTGCACGCCGCCGGATCATCGTCCTCGAACGCGAATCCCATGGAGATCGTGGAGTTTGTTCCACCCCCTACTGCTTCAGTCTCACGTCCGCGCCTGGTTCACCCATCCGCGGAGGTGAGGAAGGTCTATGAGGAAATCATGAAGCGGAAGATCGAGCCGACCCGGTATGTGGACCGGGAATGATCTGTGATCTTGGATTCGAGGCCAACTTGGCCTATGTGCTGAAGGGTCAAGCACGCCACACCAGCAGAAGACCAGACGAGCTGGAGCGCCATGCGGATGGGCAGCCGTTCTTCGGCGAATGGCCCACCTACAAGGAATTGGTGGCGGAGTTTATGGCGTCCCTCGATGTCTGCGTTGTGCCCAACGACGTGGTTGCATCAGATCGTGAGTGGATCAAGGGCCGGGTATCGTTCCGGCTGTTCAACATCAACTACAACATCACTCTTAAGCAGTTCAACAACATCTTTAACTGGAACCACTCCCAACATGATCACCGGCGCCCAGATTCCCGCACCGACTACGACAAGATCTTCGCCAAGCTAGTCACAGTGCCGGCGGGAAAGACAGTGAGCTACCACAATGCTGCGGTAGCGGACTTCGAGCATCCCTTCGTCCGGGTCCTACACCGGATGTTGAGCCTTACATTCTTTGCTCGGAGTGATGTAGCATTGAGCAAGTTTCAGGAGAGCGATCTTTTCTTCCTCTACATGCTCCTGAAGCGACAAGAATGCAACTGGGGTGCGTTCTTTTTGCAGCGCGTTCTGGCGGTGAAGAGGAGTACAAGGAAGGCTCTGATCCATTTTGGTGGGCTCATCACCAAATTGGCGATGTACTTGGGGCTGAATTTACAGTCCATGACTCCGATTTCCACGAGGAGTAAGGTGAACGTGCAGCATCTGCACCGTTCAAACCTTATCCTTCTACGGGATGGGTTGGCGCACGCACACTGCCACGTCAACCATGCTTATCAGGAGTGCGCACTGCCGGACGCCGTCTTCCACATCGAGGGCGCACAGCACTTCCGGTGGCCGATCATAGCCGTCAAGTCCGATGAAGAAGAAGGCGGTAACGATGACCAAGAAGGCGAGGCTGAGGAGGAAGAGGAGGCTTTCACACCTCTTCGCGTACGAGTAGCACCCCGGAAGCATCCTAGGATGCATCCGGGTGCGTCTTCATCATCACAGCCCCCGCCGCCATCACCACAGCCCTCGCAGCCAGGCGAGGATGCCTACTCAATGCAGGGAATGTACACGATGCTGCAGGACATACATCAGACACATCAGCAGCATCTAGAAATGTATACCGGTATTTAGGATACTACGAACCGGTTACTTGACAACCAAAGGGCGATGTTCGAGAATGAACGTCTCCTCCTCGACAACCAACAGCAGATACACAACCGGTTGCAAAGGATGGAGATGCAACAGGAGCCCTTTTATGACCACTACTGGAGTCAGAGCTACTTTGGAGGCTATCCACAGCCTCCGCCGAGGACCCATTACGATCCAAGCTTCCAGGGGGAGTATCCTTCTTGGGATCCTACGGCCCCACAGTACCCACCTCCGCCTCCACAAGAATGATCAGGGTATCTCTGTTCCACTCTTAAGATTGTTTTTGACTATGAGGCCATAGTCGAATTCAAGCTTAGGGGGGTAGTTGGAATAGCTCTATCTTTTCTTTTATTGTTTTTAGTTTTTAGCAGTGTTAATTGTTTCTTGCATTTTTTGTTTTGGTAGGATCCACGTGCTATCTAGTGTAACTGTGGATGTCGTAAAAGTTTGTCATCTTGCTGTTAATTCATGGGAAATTTAAAGGAAATTTAAAATTTTTTGTGTCTTTGGATAGCTTGACTTGGTTGTCCTTGGGAAACTTATCCTACGAAAATGATTGATTATTTCAACTTTAAAACAACATTTCACACCTATACTCCTTTTGACTCATGAAAAGTGGATAGTAACGGTTGTTTGAGCCTAACCTAACCAAATGGTAATGAGACCTTAATTGGATGTAAGAGAGAGAACCCTCTAAAACTACTACACAGGTCAGTAAGGAGGGACACATAATATCTTTCTAAGGTTCAGTCATTTAATCTTGTGATCATTCCACGTCATTTTTCCATAATCCACCTAAGAATTGGAAGTAAAGTGCAGTTTCAATACCTTCTTGTGTGCATAGCATTTAGATAGGACTTGCATTGATATTTTCCAGACGTTTGCATAAAAAAAATATATAGGGATTCATGCACATTACTTTTAGGTGCATGTCATGTAGTTGCACTCATGATTTTCATGCATAAAGTACACCATGTATCTCAATTTTTCCTCAAAAGTGATCTAAATTGTTCCATACCTTCAAAATATTACAAAGATTTCCAAGCATGAAGTAAATAGCCCAATACACTTATCTCTAAGCAATTATGGATACGTGGGCTAAAGTGAAGAAAAAAAAATTCTGAAAATCTGAAATAAAGAAAAAATTTAATTAGAAAAGAAAGAAAAAAAAAGATAATTTAGAAGGAAGTGGAATAAGAGGGAGAAAGGAACATGATATCACTCGCATTACAGGAAAATTGAGTACATGTGGCTTAATTAGATTTCCATCTCATTTTGGGGTGGAAGGTTAGTGCACGCATCATTTCACCCAATTTTAGGCATTAGGGCATTTCTAATGTGCATTTGCATCATTTAGGACATTTTTGTTTTATGCATGTTGAATTTGTACAATACTTCCAAGTTCTTCCATGAACCACCCATTTCCATCCACCCGTTGCTCGGATTGGTAGGCCACCGTGAAATTCTCCTCACTAATGATTATCAGGAGAACTGCTTCCATGTAGTTGGTAGTTAGGGCGAGCAACGTAGTATAGGCAATCACAAGATGCACCAATGCTGAATCGGCGAATTTAATTATGTTAACTACCTTATGTGATAGTGTTCATCGGTTTGAAGGATAATTTCTCTTATTGATGATTATTGTCTCCTTTAAGGTAATTACTGTTCTGTGGTTAGAGAAGGCCGGTTTGAGAACGTTCAGTGGGAGTCACATGGGATGTTGGGTTGGTGTGTTGATTTTTAGTTGACATCTGCAATTCTATTCTAAGGACTAGTTGCTCAAGGGCGAGCAATGTTTAAGCTTAGGGGAGTTTGATGCGATGATTTCGAGTCGCATTTATAGACCTTTTTCATATGTGTTTTATGCTCTAATTAGTCATTTTTATGGATAATATTGCATAATCCACTCATTTCGGTCTTTGCCATCATTTTATGTCAAATTCCCTTAGTTGTATCATTTTGAGCATTATTTATCATATTATCATAATTTGTGTGGATTTATTTGGTCTTGTCTTGGAATTTCAGGAAAAACAAGTATCTGCTTCCGTCGATACCATCGACGGAAGTCGATACCATCGACCAAGCCACAAGTTGCCAGCCGAGAGGAGCAGCGCAGAGTCGATACCATCGACACTTAAGTCGATGGCATCGAGATCCCTTCAGGTTGCTGGTGAGGAATTCGTCGATACCATCGAACCAAGTCGATGCCATCGACACATTGAGGCTACAGCGTCGCTAAACGACAACAACCGACGCTAAAGAGAGTCGATACCATCGACCCTAGTCGATGGTATCGAGATGATCACAAGCACTCAGACAAAAAGAAAAGAAGGCTGCCGCTAATACGCTGGGTCGATACCATCGACCCGCGTCGATGGTATCGACGCCGACAGATATGCGTTGGATTCGTTTTGATCTCAATTGGACGGCTGGAGTTATTTGACGACCTAATTAGGGACTTATACCTAATGACGTCCGCCGCAACGAGAGGGGGATCTAATTTTGTCATTGCACGAGTGCCGAGGAAGGAGAAAAAGGAGAACAGAGACCAGAAGCTCATCCATGTCGATCTGGACGCTGCCGAAGACGAATTTCACCACCGAGAGGCGGGAAAGCTCGTGTTCTACGCAAAGGATCCACCGGTTCTTCTCCGTTCAGGGGTTTTCCCACTTAATTCACGTTTTTCTTATGAATTCCCCTATTTCTACCATGTATTTGTGCAAGATGAACATGCGAGGCTAAAACCCTCCATCTTTAGGACCGGGAGTAGCCCGGGAATGCATTGTATGACGATTTTATATTAATAATTCATATTTTCTCTCTTAAATCCGTGGTATAATTTCATTTTCTCCATATATATTGTTATGCCTGATCACCATAATAATAACCTAATGCCCTTAATCACTTCGACAGAAGGATTAACGGTTGAAAAGAGACGAAACCTACATTAATCGATAAATCCCTTGACAAAGGAGGTGTAAAATTAATGGCGGAAACTGAGAGATCGTTCGTAATGCGCTTAGTTTAGGGGAATGATTACTACGACGGTGGAATCAACCTAAACCTAAGTAGTGAATTACACCACGACAGTGGGTAATTCTGTTTTCAGGCCACTACCCGGATAGAGAGAGAAGAGTGAGCAATTATATAAAACCTAATACAACGTTGACCCACGGTGAAACCGCAATCCTAAAGATATCCTTTTGAATTGATTAAATTAACCTTTAATCGATTGTTTGCTTTGTTTTATTTTTATTTTCTTTTAGTTTTAACAACAACCCTACTTTGTCATCCGGCCTAGCTGATTGCAATTAGTTAGTAGGAGTCTCCAATAATTCACGTATCCCTGTGTTCGACTCGGGCCTCACAAAGGCCTATATTACTCGACGCGTATACTTGCATTTTAGCGCGTAGTAAAATACACGTCATACCACACTCCAAATCCTTTTGCAGTCTGTACAATCCCTGTGCGCATGTAGAAGTGTTTCATTAGCATTGTTACAAATGGGGCATAGGGAGCCGACATTTATATGCATGCGGTTCTTCTCCATATTGGTAAGTAACACTTTGTGTTGCATTAGCCAGGGGAACATTCTTATTTGTTTAGGAATTGAAGCTTTCCATATGGACTTCCAGTTGCCCGGTGATTGAGTTTCAAATGAAGATCTGAGCCAATGACAAGAAGAGAAGCTGCTCATGTCGCCTGTGATCTTAAAAGGCCAGACCCATTGATCTTCCCTGTCGTTCAGGTGGGGCGGAGGTGTGTTATCAATTATTGTCCATATTTTACTGGGTAGGAACGCTTTGATGAAAACCCAGTCCTATTCACCACTGTCCAGTACCATTAACTCCACCAAGAGTGAGGTCAAGGATGGAGGTATACTGGTATTCAGAGAAATATCCTACACTGAAAAATTGTTCAACCATTTTTCATACCATACATTGGTTGAGCGGCCATTATTGACGACCTTCTCGCTAATATTCTTGATATTATCAATGTTGTGTTTGATGAAGCTCCAGACAGGCGAGCATGGTTTATTGAGAAGTGTGTAGTTGGAAGTGTATTTCTCTTTGAAAATTTTTAGACAAAGCTTGTCTGACTCATTGATAATTGACCAGAAGTCCTTGAGCATGAGTGATTCATTTTGATCATGATCACCCTTGATCCCAAGTCCTTCTTTATATTTTGAATTGGTGAGCTTGCGCCAGGACACCAGTGATAGCTTCTGATCACCTGAGCCCAACTAGATGAATGATTCGATATGCTTGTTGATATCATTGTAGAGCACTGGAGATAGATTGACAATTTGTATGGTGTATGTTGGCAAGGCTCGGAGAGTTCTCTTCTCTAGAGTGACATGCCCCACCAAGGAGAGGTGTCACAATGCTTAACTATTGAAGCAATCCTTAATTTTGGAGGTGATGTGTCCATGGGTTTTCTTGTTGATTCTGTGATGCAAGATCAGTATCCCCAAATACTTCCCAAGATCTGAGGTCCAGGGAAAGTCGAGCTTCCTACTCACCAGACGACACTCTGAGCTTATGACATTATAGGATAAGAAACACTTGGATTTCTCCCTGGAGACTATCTAGCATGATACTTTAGAGAAGTTGTCTAATATGCTGGTGTTGACAACATCTTGAGTAGTCGACGCTTCAAAAAAGTGTAGAATGTCGTCTGTGAAGCAGACGTGTGTGAGAGGAGTCCCTCCCCGACTAAGGACCAATGGCTTCCATTCTCCTGCTCTCATAGATTCCATTATTTCTTTTAAAAGACACTCCATACAGAGGACATACATGTAGGGGCTAATGGGGTCACCTTGGTGTACCCCTTGCATTGCCTTGAAAGGTTGTAGTGGCATACCACCCCAAAGGATAGAGGTGTCACCCAAAGTGATGATTTGCATTGTGAGGCAAATATGACTTTGAGGTAGACCAATCTTATGGGGCATCTCTTTGATAAAATCCCAGTTCATTTGATTGAATGCCTTGGACAAATCAAGTTTAATACATACCGATTTATTTTTTGATTCTTTGGTCCTTGTAGAGGGCACCACTTCTTGTACTAGCAATACATTTTCACTGATTTTTCATCCTGGTATGAAGCTGGATTGGTGGGGCAATTTCTATGAATTCAAGTATAATTTTATATGCTCAATGATAACTTTAGATAGCAGCTTGAAGCATCTGTTGTTTAAAGAAATGGGTCTCAGGTCACCGCATCGAATGGGCACTTTAATCTTAGGAATAAGAACCATATAGGAATCTACGCTAGAGCTGTCCACTTTGCCATTTTTGAAGGAATAAATAATCATCTTGACTAGAGAAGGGCCTACAGTCCCCCAATTCTTTTGAATGCATTCACTATTCACCCCATCAGGGCCCAGAGCTTTAGAGGGTGCCATCATGAACATAACATGATGTATTTCTTATGGGGAGGGGCATAGATGCATACGAGCAATGTCATTTGGGGCAGGTAGCTTAAAGGAACGTGAATAGTGGATGTCATCTTTGGGATTAGGCTGGAACGAACTCGTCATGAGTCCTTTGAAGAAATCCCTAACATTTGTACTGATACCTGTGAGATTATTAATCCACTCACCAGAATCATTCTTCAGACTTGTAATTTTGTTGTGGTGTATCCTCACTTTGACGAAAGACTGAAAGAACTTCATATTGCCATCACCATGACGAAGCCGATCAATGTGTATGTGTTGCTTCCAATCATCTTATTCCCCAAGAAGAACATGATTGTATTGCTCCTGCAACTAAATTTCTAAAAAGTTATTGGCAATGGAAGGACTATGTTCAGCAACTACCTAGATATGTTTAATCTAGTCATCAGGGAGTCTTTCTCCTTGCACTAGGATCGGATGCGATAACAATCCCATTTCATAGCTACCTTCTAAAAAGACTTTAGTGAATCCTGGAATGATGTTGTGGAGTACCAACGTGTCGTAAGTGATGATAGGAAGTCCAAGTTCATCCTCCAACTCACCTTTATCTTGGAGACAGTACATCGAGGAAAATGGGGTGCAAAGAAATTCAAGAGAAGAGGATGGTGATCTAAAAAGAGTCTAGGCGGACAAGTAACTGAGGCCTCACAGAAGGAGTATGGCCATTCATTGTTAGCAACAATACGATCCCGTCTCTAGAAGCTTGCCATGCTTAAAGGTGAACAAGTTTCCCAGCGTCTGCAGTTCAGAGAGGCTTGTATTAAGCAAGACTTCATTAAAATGAGCACAAGACCTCTTGTCAAAATATTTACCTCCTCTCTTTTCGGATGTGTGGAGCATGGGTTTAAAGTCTCCAATAACTGCCTAACTAGTACAAATACTAGCTGACAGTTCCTCCATTCGATCCAGAGATGCATACACAAAGTAGGGTTGGGGTTGCCATACGCAATAGTTAAGAACCAACTATTGTTGATTGACATATGCATAAATTGGTGATGATTAAGGAGAATCTCTATATCACATTGAGTTTTATCCCACAGTAGACATATGCCACCATAGGAACCATTGGCTTCAATCTTGTGCAAAGAGGAGAAACCAATTTGTCTAATGACGCATGATGCAACACAACCACTGCATCAAGGTTAAATAATAGCTAGTATCTGGAGTTTATGAGGAGCTTCCATTTCTTTAATAAGTCAAATCTTCCTATCTTGACAAGCTCCTTGTATATTTCAACAAAAAATCATTGAGTAACTTTCAAAAAAGAAAGGAAGGGAGGGATCTATATAGTAGCGAGCAATCCATCAGATTGCTCATTGGATTCAGAGATCATGTGTGAGTCTGTATATCCGTCCTCCTATTTGTCATCAAACTCCAAGACTTTCTTTGCACTTTGTTCACTTGTATGTGTATCATCTACTTCATTAGCAGGCTCCGTCATAGGGTGATCGGATTTACCCTTTTCCCGGACACGGTTTGGGCATTGAACGGACTAATAGACAACCTTCCTATTCCATAAAATGATGAATCCATTACCATTTTCCTTCCCCAGTTTATCGAATGGCTTCTGAGTGATTTGACCCACGGCCACAGAAGTAGCTTGTAATTGGTAACCTTTTCTAAAACCATCAGGTCACAGCCTGCCTATGTTGGTTTCATTTCCATTAAGGGATACATCAGTGCCATTTAATACCATGGGATTATCATGTTGAGGATTTAGACGATCTACAGGTGGAACCCCCATCTTATTGTTTTTTTTGTTTCTTGCTGACTACTTTGGTGAATCCATCCTTGTCAGCCTCTACATTCGAGTCTGGGATAGGAATAGGCTTCACCCTCTCCGCCGTAGTAGTCTTTTTAGGCTCTGGTTTCTTCAGTATTGGCTTCCTAGGCTCAGTATTTTTTGCATGTATTGTCATGGTGTAGGTTATTCTAGACATAAGAATCATTGTGGATGATGAAGCTACTTCACGAGACCTCGGGCCAAATCATTCTTACACCATGTATCAGTATGACCTACCCTGCCACATTTCATGCAAATTATAGGGAGGTTTTCGTACTTGAGCTTGAAATGCTCACCTTTGATGAAGATGTCGGGTAGTAGAGGTTTTGACATTTCCACCCCAATAGCGATATGGGAAAACTTGCCCATGTGTCTCTGCAAGGTGTGGGCATCCACCTTGATGGTTTTCCCAATAGAGTTTCCAATGCTACTTATTAGTTGAGTTTGAAAGAGGAATACATGCAAATCAGGAACACGTACCCAGGCTACTAGTTTTCTTGGGATGGGGTTTGATGGTCGGAAGGAAGGCAACCAAGATTGGACAGATAGATAATTGCCGAATATAGTCCATGGGCCGCCAGTCATTACATTAACATAATCCTCATGTCCGGCGAACTGAATGATGTAATAACCGTTCTCTAGATCGATCACGTGAAACTCGTTTGGCAGTTCCTAGATTGAGTAGATTTTGTTGACAAGCGCCTTGAATCTGAAGTTCATACCGATCGCTTTGACAATGACGGCAAACTTCCAGGGTTCTAGGAGAGGTTGTAGAGCTTCGTTGTGGACCGAGAATGCCGACAAGACGTTGTTCAGATCCACTCTAATGTCGAAATCCTTCAGGACGTCCAATGAGATCGAATTTTCATACGTCAGAGATCTGATCGGTTTTCCACTAATTGTCTCAGCGTAAGATGGTCTAGGGCCATTGTTCGCTTCATGAATCATATCAGACTCCATCCCCTTGGCTGTATTTGCATGTGTTGTAGCATCATTTAAGGGGCTTGGTTTCCCCTATGCGGAGGCCGCATTGAAGTGTGCATCTTGGCGATGATCCTGAGGTCGATCTTGGTAGTCGCGACCTCGACCTCTTCCCGATGTTCCCCCGCGGCACTGCCTCGAGAAAACCCTAGGCGTGACATATGAGTTCTTTGCATATAGTAATAAAATATAGTTGTTTGAGTTTGCAGTATAAAAACGTACACAAAATTTGTAAATTGCTATCTGACTACACTCTACCAAATAGATATGAAGTTTCGTTTTCCCCTTCATTGCTTTATCCATTTGATCCGGCCGCAACATTGGTGTTAACCGACGGACGTTTGTTTGATAAGATTTTTTAAGAAGTCATAGATCAAATTTATTGTGTACTACTTACATGCGTCAAAGTTTGGTAAGTCTTTTTTATATATATTTAGGTTATTCGATTTAATAAGTAAAAGTAATACTCTTCTATTATTAGTCGCTAGACCTACCGCGGTTTTCTGCACGAGTCGCGCTACCACATCAGCCCCGCCAACACCAAACCTCATTATTGCTCAGGAGAGCATCTTCCATGATCTGGGATCGATTCCCAGGCATCTTCTGCAGGCGCACTCCTGTATCGGAAAAGAAAAACCACTATCCAAGTTCTGCCCGCACACTCCTCTATCCATTCCCATTGCTTTACCACGGGCAGACTATAACAGTAGGTCAATATGGCACCATTTTCAACTCTCATGATTCCATAAAAGATTGTTGTATAGAAAGCTTTCTATGTTACGCTTAAAAGGAACCAATCAAAATTTGCATTTACCACCGAAAACAAGTCTGAGAAAATTTCGGAGAGAGATGGCATTACCATGCACTAAAACAAAATCCTATCCCCTACAAAAGAAGTACAGAAGACTACCTACACCTAAGTCGTGCATAATTTCACAATAGGTCCATACATCGGTAAAAAAAAAAGTTCATACATCGGTCCAAAACCTACTACGTAAAGAACGAATCGGACTCAAACACGAACACGGAGACATTTTTGAGCAAAAAAGACTAGCCCGAATAAGGAGTAATGCTACATACACCCGACCACATCCTCAGGAGCCTATTCGGTAGTTGAAAATGGGGCTCTGCTCATGTGGCAAAAAGTTGCTGGAAAGATAAAAAGAGAATAAAAAGAGGTGAGAGAAACCGATTTTGCTCATAACTTTCAATTCTAAATGAATTTTTTTTCAAAATAAAAAACATCAGATTCCTTATGAAAAATACTTTCTATCAAGACTAATGTTGACATATTTAGAAAAAATAATATTAAAACTATATTAAGAGAGGAGAGAAGTATGCTAAAGTACATGACATTTTTGGATATTGTACTCAGATTGACCATTCAGGTACAGTACTTATTACCTCTTTATTTTTTAATATTCCATATTATGTCATAAATCCATAAGTATCATACATGTTATCATTTATATTAATTTTTACATACATTCAAAATGTAACATTTGACAATAATCATATACATGGATACTCAAGGCACCGTACGAGACATAACAACAATACATAATTTGATGATCTTGTTGTTTTTAGAAGTACAATACTAACGATCACATTTTGGAATACAAAGTATTGTATTAGACGTACAATGCTAGAGGTACTGTAGAGACACAACAACAATACATGATTTGATGATTTTGTTGGTACAAGAAGTACAGTACTAACAGTCACATTTTATAATACAAAGTATAATACAAGACATATAGTACTAGATGTATTCTATGAGACATACAATACATGATTTGATGATCTTATTGGTACAAGAAGTACAGTACTAACAGCCACATTTTGTAATACAAAGTATAGAACTAGACATACAGTACTAGAGGTATTATATGAGACATACAGTAATGATTTGATGATCTTGTTGGTACAAGAAGTACAATACTAACAACCACATTTTATAATACAAAGTATAGTACTAGACGTACAGTACTAGAGGTATTGTACGAGACATACCAACAATACATGATTTGATGATCTTGTTGTTACTAGAAGTACAGTACTAACAACCACATTTTGTAATATAAAGTATAGTATCAGATGTACAGAACTAGACGTACCATACGAGACACAACAACAATACATGATTTGATGATCTTGTTGATATAAGAAGCATTGTACTAATAACCACATTTTATTATACAAACTACTGTACTAGACGTACAGTACTAGAGGTACCGTACGAGACATAACAACAATACATGATTTGATCCTTGTTGGTACAGTACGAGACATATCATTTATAAAAGATTGTCAATAATCACATACTGTACCTATATAAACTAATTCACATTTCATTAAAAACATACACATTTCACTAAACTACAATACTTTCACCTATATTTAAGAACAACTAATCCTTGATCCTATTCATTCAAAAGTATAATACTAAACTCATTGCTAATGTTAATTCAAATCGAATCCATAGATGAACAAGTAACTATTGTATATGATTTGGGAGAAACACGAATGTGATATCCTGTAGTCACAAGTACTGTACGTCTATACCCAAGTATGTGTATGGTATCCTAAAATACGGATATTGTATTTTTTTCGTATTATCATTATTTTAAAGTATGTGAACACTAGTCTTGTTGGAAAGTATCTTTTAAAAGAATTCTAATGTAATTTATTTCATTAAAAAATATGCTCCATATTGAAAGTTATGGACAAAAATATTTTCTCTCTCTTCTACTTCTCTCATCCTTTATTTCTTTAATAAATAAAACTGGACTAAAGTTGTGAACATAGTCATTTTCTCTCTCTTTTATTTTTTTACTTTTAATGTTGTTGGTTGTACGAGACAAAATATACACTATGGACATGTGCTCAGAATATGGACTATTATGCCCAAAACACATGTATTACATTTTCTCATATTATTATTTTTTCAAAATATGTCAACATTGGTCTTATTGGAAAGTATTTTTTATTACGAATCTAGTAGTTTTTGTTTCATTGAAAAATTTATTATGACTTGAAAGTTATGATCAATACAAGTTTGCACTTTGTTTCTATTTTCCTCCTATTTAAAAATAATTAAATCTATCCACATTGGACGTTGCAGCAGCTCCACCGGGTGGGTGGCCGGGTAGAAAGCCGGTTACGGCTAGAATTATTCCGAATAAGACCCAATCAGTGGGGTTTAGATAAAAAACTCCATAACTAGTCCAAGAGCCAACTGAATCATTTTTATGAGCATTGCATATATATGACTCAAATTTTGTAGTATTTTAAAGTCAAAAAGAAGATTTTTAGTCCCACATGGACGAGTTTTGAGAGTTTTCTTTTATATATATAATCAGACTATAATACACTCGAGTGTACAGATCGCACGAATACACTCAAGTGTGTTTGTATATCAAGACTATTTTTTACAAAATGTAAACCATTGATCTTCACCGTCATATTATAACTAGGCTACATACAAATTTTGAGTCCATTTGAATGAGTGTAAGTCACTCATCCAAGGGAAACAAAATCGACGTGCGAAACTAATTTGAAATGTATAATTTTTGTGGTCTTTATAACATGACCTATAAATGTCCAAACGTACTCAAATTTTGTGTATGAGTTATTCACAAGATGTTTAAGAAGATCAATGGATTAGATTTTTGAGAAAAAATATTACATCATAAATAACTACTTGAGTGTATTCTGCTCCGAATACACTCGAGTGTATTCTAGCCCTTCTCTCTCTCTCTCTCTCTATATATATATATATATATATATATATATATTGTTATCCATAAAAATATATTTGAGAAACACAAGAGAACATGTGTTGTGCGTGCATGATATGCAACACAAGGGAGATTGGACCGGTCCGAAAATACTTTAACCCAACTCACAAGGGAGTTTGGACCGGTCCATAAATACTTTAACCCAACTCGTCAGCGCATGTCACCTTTCACACGTAAGAGGTACAAATTCGGCCACATGAGACTCCTTGTGTAGACGCGACATGGTTTTACCACTTGGCCCGCTCGAACAATTTGTACATGTGATAACTCTTCAACTATGCAGTTGTGCCTGCTTGTATAAAAGGATCTCATCGATTGGAATGTCCAACCGTAAGACATATTTTCATCAGCTTTTACGTTGCTATTTAACGATAGTGTTGCTTGCTAATGAAAAAATATGCTCTAGTTTGTTCGTTTTTCTTCTGCCATTAGTCTGATCACTAGAAGAACGATCAATTATCTTTCACATGTCATCATGGTTGTGTATACATGCTTCATTTCGACAAACATTGTTGCAAGTTGAAAAAATAGTTACCGTCTTTATCTACTGCAACAACATTCTTTGTCAAGAGTCGCCAAAATAATATTAAGGACAGTGCTTCGGGCACGCCTCAATAACTACCTAATTTGGTATAATTTTTCTAATGTATTGATTGATCGCATTTGTACTCTCTTAAGGAATGACAATCTTAAGAATATTTTGTTCTTTAGTGGGCGCTAACATGGAAGTATTCGAATACCTTCCATGATTGTGATTTCGTTTGCTTCTACGAATGAGATCATCACTATTTCTACCGTGACAACAACTCTTTTACTTAACGTAAATAAGATTGAACATTTTAATGAGTCACTTTATTATTGTTGGTAAGAAAAGGTTTACATTGTTTTGGAGGTTTCTATTGAGTCTATGTTTTGTCTGAATCCAAACTAAACTAACAACTGACTTTGTTGAATGGAAAAGACTAATCGGATTTGTTGTCGTGTTATTCTAAGCACTAGTTTCTAATCAATTGGTTGACGCATACAACCTAACTAAAATTACATTTAAAATTTAGAAATGTCTCAACATGGAATATATTCTGGAACAAGCTTCTACCTAAAGTTAAGTTGTCATGAATTTCCTGATGTTTTCATGTCTAAAGATAAAGAAATAACAACTCAAATTTATAATTTTTAGATTTTGTTAGATGACTTGAGAATGAAAAAAAGGATCTTTCTAAGTCTTTCATAATTAGATATTTAATAAAAAATTGCCTAGTTCGGGAAACATTATAAGAACAACTCAAAGAACAAAAAATGATTATGTTATTAGATGATATAATAATACACATCCAATTTGAAGATCAAAATCATACTAGAGAAAGATCTCATTAAATAAAGAATTATTGTCTACAACAGTTTTTTTAAATATAAAGTTAAATAAAATAATTAATCTTCTGATCAATTGAAAAATCATTGAAAGAATAAGAAAGGAAAAATAAATAACAATAAAAATAAAGAAACAAATACATTAAGAAGAAGAATATATTTTGCTATGTTTGTGGAAAACTTGATCACACCTCTCCTAAATGCAGGCATGGAAGAAGCAGTAGTATAGGATTTTAAATAACCAAAAGCTAACCTTATAACAAAGAATGTGTTCGTGGCATTCATCGGCCTAGTCAATATCGAACAATTTTAGCATTATGATTTGATCATCGACTATGGGGCTTCACCTCACACTATGGAAATAGAGATGTCTTTGTGACCTACTCAGTAGTAGGAGGATGACCATCAGGTTTTCAGGCAACTCAAGTGCTTCCTTTGTGACTGACAAGGGAAATATAGTGATCAAGATGACTTTTGGAAAATTTATACCTGATTATAGATGTGTTATATGTTCCAAACATCAGGGTTAATTTAATCTCCATGTATCAACTTATTAAGTTTGAGATCAAGGTATCATTTGAATCATAATTGTCAAGGCAGGGGCCTAGGCATACCTAGGCATCCTAGACACTCCACATATCCCTCAAACCAAGGAGCCTAGGAGTCACAGGTGAGATGGACAAACTAGGCGGACTAGGCAACTACCTAGGCGATCAAGGTATATGGCATAGGCACTTCTGCTGCAACTACTACAAACATGTCAATCCTTATACTATTCTGTCTTTAATTTTTGTACTTCCTCTTATGGCTCCTATTCTAGATTTGTTTCTTTTCTTTTCCTGGCAGTTGCTCCTACATTTCCTGTCCCTTCTACTGTTGCTTCTCATTTTTTGTGACTCCCCCCTATGTCCCCACTCACTTCTATCTATCTCCATGCTACTTATTTTAAAACTTCACACTCGTACACTATCTTCTACTCTCAAATCTACTAGTCTACTAGTATTACTTCTATTTGCATGATTTCTTCTATTTTTTTTACTTATTCTTGCTCCTACATCTCCAACAACTACTGTTATTTGCATGTATACACTTAAGTTTCCTGATCACTTCGTCCCCCTAGGTCTCCTTCAAAAACTCTTTTACAGCTTTTTTTATCTAACTTCTTCTTCCTCTTTCACGGTTGATGTGTGTTTCTTTTTTACATCTTTCTACGAGTCACTGGCATTTTTTTTTCTCCTTTAATTTTACTTATCTTCCTCCTCGTATTGTTATTCTTCCTCTTAATTCTCTTTATTACGATCCACCTAATAGTTACCAATAAAAGTTTGGCATATGACCAGATTTAATGAAAAAATGTTAAAACATTGTGTAGTATCATGTGTATAAATACATAAATATGTAATTAAAAAACCCCAAAAAAACCAAGTTGCACAAAGGGTGAAACCCATCGCCCAGTTGCTTGACAAACTAGCTTTAAATATGATAGGGCTATTCTTTCTAAGACTGGAACATGGGCATGAGATATTGTTTAAATAGCATGTTTGTCCCGAATGTACTAAACAATTTTGTTAATAAAATTTAGTCTCTAGATTATATCATTGACTCATTTGATATGTAGTACAATCGACTTGGATATGTTAATTTTAAATATGTACAACGTACGAAATTTCTGAGTTTGTTAAAGGATATACATGGTATTATTGATTTAAATAATAAATATCAAGTTTATTTTGGAACTAAATGTATAAAGAAATCATTTCCTCAAATTCTACAATGTGATTCCAAATTATTAGATTTATTAAGCATGAATCTTGGAAATTGATAAGGAAATTTTTCTAGAGGTGGGATAAGATATTACATCGTGTTTGTAGATTATTTTCTCACAATACAAAATTATATTTGTTACTTCCAAAAGATGAAACATTTGAGAAGTTTATTATATATAAGACAAAAGTAGAAAATCAACTTAATTGGAAAAATAAAACATCTATGTAAGATAGGGGATGAATACAATTGTTCTTCAATTTATTTTTTTGTGTAACTCATGTGATTATACATGAATATACCCCTCCATATTTGACTCAATAAAATGAGATAGTTGAATATAAAAATAGAATAATAAACTGATTCTATCTTTATTAGATCAGGAGAACCCAATAACTTGTGGGGGAAAGAAATTTGTCATCTTATTTTTATTCAAAATCACACACCTAGTAGGAAGACAAATAAGACACCATATGAATTGTGAAAAATCTATCCTTCTAATTCAAAATATATAAAATTGTGGGGGTATTTAGAAAAAGTCTTTTTAACTAACTCTAAGAAAATAAATTTATGATCAAGAATCCTTGATGGTGTTTTTAGTGAATATGCTCATAATAATGCTGCATATAGATTTTTAGTTCTTATAAATGGCAACAATATTGTATAACCAAATGTTGTTGCTAAATCTAAAAGTGTTTAATTCGTTGAGCATTTTCATGTGAAAACTCCTATGAAAATAATTTGTAATCTTTTGACTGAAGCATTAGAGACTATACCAAGTATGTCTAACACTAATGGTAACTTAGAACATGTTGATTTAGAACCTTGAAGATCTACTAGGATGTGGAATGAAAAGAATATTGGTGATGAATTATACTCCTTTCTTGTAGATAGTGATCCTCAATCTTAACGTGATGCTACAATTCATCAGATTCCTCCTTACTGAAGAAAGCAATTAATGGTGAGATTTACTCTATATTATCTAATCACACATGGAAGTTGGTGGATCTTCCATGAGGTATCAAACCCATAGAATATGCATGGATATTCAAAGAAAATAAAATCGATGGAACTACAAATAAATACAAAGTTTGATTAGTTTCCAAGAATATAAAAAACAAAAGGATATTTACTATTTTGGTAAATTTTCTCCTATAATTAGAATTTCTTAAATCAAGACTTGAATTGCATTAGCATCTACTACTAAATTAATTATACATCAAAAGGATGTTATAGCTGCATTCTTGAATGGATATTAGAAGAAGAAATTTATATGAAGCAACGTGAAGGTTATGTTAAACCAAGTAAAGGACATATGGAATGCATACTAATCAAATCTCTCTATGGCTTAAAACAAGCACCTAAACAATGAATGAGAAATTTAATAAAGCCATTACATCATCTCAGTGCCATATAAATGAAGGATACTAATGTTAATATTCTAAAGTCGATAACTATGGTTGTGTCATTATATATATTTATATGGATGACATGCTTATCTTTGACACTTATTCTAACAATTAATTTTCAAATTAGCCATCTAATTAGGATTTACTAGGATAATTGCATGCATAATTAGATTGACCATTGCTTAATCTTGATTCATAATGGCAATTTGATTATGATATTTTAAACCTAAAGAGAAACTCAAAGCATGAATTGTTTTGAATAATTGGGGTTTGTGAGATGAAAAATCCTAATTGGTCAGTGAGAATTTTGACTAAAAACATGATAAGTATAATGATTTACTAAATGATTTTTTGATTTTATCTATAATCTTGATTTCTTTGAAATTTGAATATAATTTGGGTCACTTAAATATACATGTTATTCCAAATTAACAAAAAAAAAATTAATGTTTTAGGACCTGGTGGTTAGCTGAGTTTATCCAAGACAAACTCATTTGATCATATTTTTAGGCTGACATATAGAAATCTGGTATTTTATATTTGTCTTTTTATTGGTAAAACCAAATGATCTAAAATTTATATTGTATATTTTAAACTCCATTTCAAACATCTTGTAAAATTTCATAATTTTGATATTGTGGTTCAACAGAGTGTGATGTCGGTTGAGTTTCTTATTACTAACAACTCATCCTACCAACCAATCTAAACAAATAAAAAAGAAGATTGAAAATCAATTTTGGGCTTCTTTGAAATTGTTCTAAGCACCTCAATTCATCTCTATGATGATCCTAACACCCTATCTCTTCCAAAATCTATATTCCTAGTTAAAAATAAAAAACTCCAGAGAGAAATGAATTTTTCAGATTTTGAAGGAGAAATCGGCAGAGATACTGAATTAGAGTTTTCACTTGCTATAGCTTGCAAATTCATGCAATTTCATAAACCCTAGATATGTTTTCTTGGTAGTTCTTGTGTTGCATGTATAAATTTCATACCTACTTTTATTTGAATCAAAATAATAGATAATAATCATCTTTTCTCTTTCTTTCTCTTTTGTTCTCCTTTTCTAGGGTTTCTGAATTGAGAGGAGAAGCAAATGGATTCAACTGCTCAAACCTTGATGGATTTCTAGAAATTCATATTGTATTGTCACCTTAGGTGAGTTCTTATATCCCACTTAAGCTATATAATTATGAGGAAAACATATTTCTATTCATATAAATTAATCAAAATTATTGCTTGTAAGTATGCAATTGGGAAAATGATTGGAAAGATTTTTAGAGAATCATATGATATCTTTCTCATTGATTTATATTTATTTAGTTCCTATCATATTTATTCAAGTTTACATGGAGAGTCTTATGGAATGAGAACTATATCATTTTAGACCAATTTTGTTTAAGCATCGACCTAATGAGAGATATGCTTAGAAATAGTTGACATGTATGTAACAAATAGCACCCAAATTTAGGCATTGTATGATTAACATTTATTCATGGTTCCATGTCATTATACCATTAATTTGCCAAAAATAATTATAGATTCCTATATTTTGATAATTTATATCTTTTTGCTCAACTAACCAATTTTGGGACTTGCAGACACCGAACTTAAGAATATATCAATTCTCCAAGATTTTTGCCTGTGGACCCTATCGGGCCCAGCTAAGCCCATTGAGGTTCATCATATAATTTTTGCAACAGTTGAAAACATTAGCAACCGCTAGCCTTCCACCCTTAGCAACCATTGATCTTCCATTCTCAACGACCTCTAAAACTTTGGTGACTGCTAAGGATTTGAGCCTCAGCAAAGACAACAGTGACCACCACAACTTTAGCGACCACTAGGCCTGACCCTTCGGGGCCACATATGAAACATCAATGATCAGATCATCTACAACCAATAAAAAGCTTAGAAACCACTAAGACTGAAAATACATAGCAACCTCTATGAAGTCAGCGATCTCTAAGAAGTAATCAAATGCTACAAAGTTAGTGTTAGCTAAAGAAGGACTCTGTGATCGTAATTGATGCAACTCGTCATGCTAACAAGATTACTCAAAATACAAAACACGGTCAACTACTAATTTCTCACATAGTCAAAAATATGGAATAATTAAAACCAATTCCAACAATGTAAATAAACTCTAGAACATTTATAAAAAGTCCATCATTCCATTCTCATAAACTGTAACAAGTATTTACATATGGGTCCAAAGAACTCAGTCATATCCTGCATACAAAAGATATTTCACATGTACATATCATATATTTATAAACATTGGCATACTACCAAAACTTCGTGTCGATACAAGTATATCATCTAGAAAACACATCCCATACCCAGACCTGAGAGTACAGAGATGACGCTAGGACTCTAATACTAACATCTACAATGAACCAACCTTCTGAATCTATTAATCACCAGGTTGGTTCTCTTCCACAGTGTGACCTCAACCTCATTGCTCACAACCACCTAAAAAAAATATGTGGTGACCCATGGGTGAGAATCAGTGCAAGAGAGAGATATAACTCTCTCCAACATATATTGATTATAACATATTGATTAACATCAAATGAACTGAGAAGATACAGTAATGAATTAGCAATTTAAGAAGATTGAATAGGTTAAGCATACTAAGCCATTAAGAAAATTAACTTGACAAGAAGTATAATTATTCAAAGGTCATATGATATCATCTTGTATGTACTGAATAGTATAAAGACAAGTTAAAGACTAATCAAACAATGTGAGTCATATTTAACCATAGTCAGTATACTTCACGACTTATATCACTTCTTTTATTACATTTCCATGAGGGACTTGAGAAATACCACTCAAGTCCCAACTGACCACTACTAAGTCGAAACCATTGCCTTACAAGATCTAGGAAGAGTTGGACTCCTAAGATCTTCTCCACCCCTAGTCAGTATAGGTCCGCCACAACGACACATAAGGTCAAGCTGCTAACAACCTAGTCCATCCTTGGTATAGATCACAACACTAGTGAAAGGAGGAAGATACACATACCCTACCATTCGAGGTACAACCACAGTTGTCCTCCAATCTCATCATCATATATATATATAATCACCAAGACATGGCCGCAGTTGTTCTCAAACTAAGGGATAGGTATGACCATTGTCATCCTCCCTAATACTTGAATTCAAGATGACAAGCACCCCGCATACTCATCGGTATGTGCACTGAGTATCCCTTAGGAATACTCGTTTCACTATCTGACAATTTCTGACACTCAGATAGATCTATAAAGAGGGCACTACATGATCAGAGTTTCACTTAATTAGTTATGCCAATTAGGTGAATTAAGGCTAAATCATACAAATGGACATTCAAACCCTAATTCTTTTCTAACAAGAGTATATGTATAATGACTTCAAAAGATATAAAACATTTGAGATATGAATCTTAATCACATTACCACATGCTATCATTCATTGAAAATTAATGCAGCACACTTTTTTTGGTCGCTCGAAAATCCTGTTACTAATAAAACTAAAACTTTGGGTACAAAAGTGCCCCTTGGGGAAACAAAAATATCCCAAGTCTCCACGTAGGGAAACATAAAAGGGATCCAACAATAGAAGACTCCAAACTAAGAAAGACTAAGAGAAGGGGCAGGATACAGAACAAACCCTTAGGATCTAGCAAGGAAAGGGAGAGCATACATGACCAAGACATAGCACCCACAAAGATGCCTGAATGAGCACCATCTCATATGCCAAATCAAAAGGGCAAGCCATCGTCTGTCTCAACCCCAAGCACAAACTCAGCGGGAACACATAAGATAGCAAAATGAGAAAGACATGACTGTCACTCAAAGTCTTTCTCCCTGAAGCAGTGGCCATCTGCACCTGGTCATTAATTCATTCAAAAGGTCCCAGAAAAATAGTAGTTCGAGCTTAACAGGGGTATCGTCAACAATCACCCAAAGATTCATGCAGCTGGAGACAAGCATCCATGGAGCCTCTAGCATTTAGTTCACCCACAAAGAGAGGACATGTCCGACTATCATCACCTGCATACGTCTAGAGGCCTTGCTTCTGATAACCACATTGAGCATGAATAAGAATCTCACTAGAACCAGGAGCTGCTATTTGCACAACAACCTTTGCAATGACCTGAGGCTTTCATCAAACACCTTGTAAGTGTCCATCGCAAATCCTGGAGGCCAGGGGACTGTCGTCAAATGCCTGATGGCAACCAACCAGGATTTGACAAAGCCCAGATCAGAACCATGACACAACCACAATCGTAGAGATCATGGAAAAGCAGCAGCAGCTTGACGAAGCATCAAGATGAGAGGCGCAAGGTCTTGTGTCGGAAACATAGACCAATTCAGGGAGCAGCCCTTCTGAGCTACATGAATAGAACACCCAAAACCTCCATGGGAGGAAACAGGGGTCATGATCGTGGCCTGGAGCCATACCCATATGACCGGAGGCACCAAGAATGAGGAGGGCGTCGCTGCTGCTGCAACGTTGGGGGGTCCTACCAAGCAAGTTGGAGAACCCAACCCAATTGCGATGACATAGCTGCGACCAGTTACAGAACTAGGAGGGTGTGCCTTCTCCTCCCATCAGTCAAATAGAAGGAGCGAGGGCTCATACCATCATCCGACACCACCAATAGGTCCATGACGGAGACCACACCGCCAAGCAACACGTCACCAAACGAGGAACCTAGCAACTCCGAGAACGCCGAAGTGGGAACCAGTCGAAATCGTGGCAGGTCATCAACCTGAGAAAACTAGGTTTGTCTGGGGAAGGGATGAGGGATTGCTAGAGAGGTAAGGGTAAGACGCCCTACCATCCTCAGCTTGATGGAGCAGCATGCAAGCCCGTAGATCTGGGACATGTCAGCTTCTCACCTTCCATCACACTTTAACAGAGAGGCGTTGACAAAGTCGAGGTCGCCGAGACTCAACCCAGACCCGATCCTGCTCACGACGCCTACTATTACCCAACCAACCCAGAACCGCCGAAGAGATGCCAATGGTTTCGAAAGCATCCTAGCTCCAGAGGACCGCCGCAACCTTCACACAGACACCACCCCAGCTGATGGATGCCAGGGGGAGGGACACGCAGAGGCGGCGTGCCCTCCCCCCAGCGGCAGCCACCAGGAAAGGGTAAGAGAGAAGTCGGAGCGAGTCTTAATGCACCACACTTATCATCATACTTTTATAAGATATCAATATCTTATCACAAGTTCTAGGGTTTTAACCCTTATTGGAACATGAAGAGGATTTCACCTCAATCATGGATTTAAACATGCCCAAAGGTTGTTAAGACCATCACATTATTAATAGTAAGGTTATCATCATAATTCCATGTCTTAAACAAGGCTCAAAAGATCATTAGCACATATGTGTCCATATATACTAACATGGCAAGGCACTATGATATTCAAATAGTACTACAATGTGGTTTCAACACAAGAACAGTGTAATTCATTATCACATTAATCATTCAAGAGGTCTGATTATAACCAATCAACATCATATAATTACACTAAGTTTAGGTATAACAAGCTAGATCACATGGGAGTTACACATCCACTTATTATAGCAATTTATCAAATATAACTATATGATGGCCAAGGTAAGACTACAAATTAATGGTATTGAACCATCAAAATATCATCACTAGGACCCAAAAATAAATCCATGTGATTTATTCTAATCCATTGGATGTTAAAGAATCCAATATTATTCATTGGATCAGGTTCATTGTTCAAGGTTATCAATTGAAGTATAGGTCTAACCATTAGATCAATTGAACCAAGGAACCATTGGTTCAAGGTTTAGTCAAATATACAATTACATTCTTAACTCATCATACATGGTGATGACCTGATCCACCATTAATTGTGATTATTAGGTCACCATTGGTTGTTAGATCAGTAATACATTTAGTTAACACCATCAAATATTAAGCTAATGTCATCATCGATTGATAACATCGTTAGAATACTTCGTAAATGATAATTAAATATCAAATTGAGCCAAAACCTAACCTAAAGGGGTGACCATAGGTTGTCACCATAAATTTGACACCTTTGATCATGCACATCAGTTGCCAAGATAGCAACACTATTGGTTTTTGAATGGTACGACCATCGATTGTGTGATAGGGAAGGAAATAGCTTGAAATTCTAATTTGAACCATTAATTGTTTGTACATAGCACCACAGGTTGTTGCTATCAACCTGTCCCAGATCATGTTACACCTAAGAAAGGTTGTAGAAATGTTTACAAGTTCATATAGAACTGGAACAAAATAGGGAACACCACAAAAATTCGAAATTCTAAACAAGCATGGTTTCTCTATGCATAAATCAACACATTAAGGCATAAACATGAACTAACAAGCTTCTAGTAAGCAATATAAGTGAAGAATGTTATATAAATCACCTCAATAGAGTAGGTCATATACATAATAGAAAGAATCTCGAGCAAATAGGGCAAGGAAACCTTGGATTCAGATCTGAACTTTGCCAAATAAGTACTTTTCTCCACAAAGAAGCAAAATCCTAGAAAAAGAATCAAGAAGGACATATTTTTTTATTTCTTCGCCACTTTCACCATGGGAAAACAAGGTTCCGACCTGAAGGAAGGTCTAAAGAAGGCGAAGAGCAAGAAAAACAGAGAAGGAAGGAAGAAAACAACTTGCCTTGATCGAAATCCCTAAAAGATGACGTTGGAAACCCTAGGTAGGGCTAGATGGAGCTCTAGGATACCTTCTTCTCTAAAAAGAGGTTGTCTTCTACCTTAGAGCAGTTGGTTCCACATAAAAACATATAGTACTCGTTGCTCCAGGTTAGAGGAAAGATAAAGAAAGCATAGTTTCGAATTTGGGCAAAGAAGAGGTAAATACAGCCCATGGATAAGGATAGAAACAAGCATGAGGTGTAAAAGTAGCTTTCCCATGTGTCTATGGCCTTAAATTATTAAGAATATACAAGTACACACACAATCAGCTCCCCCACCGTCCATATTGACCCTCTTAACTTTCCTTTGTCGAATTTATCATCCAATCGCATAATTCATTAGTTGGTAGCTACTAAAGGTAGCTCATCCATGAAGGAGTAAACCCTAAAATACCCTTGAGGAAAACACCTTCAAATCATGGCTCAACTAGGAGTCCCATGGCTCAAAAATCTCAAGAATGATAATATAAAATCTAAGGAACATAATGTATGTGACAAATTACAAAGAAAACCCCTCAATTGGGTAAATCGTAGAAAAGTCCAAAATGTACAGAAAATTGCATAACTTGCTCAAATAGTGTACAAATTAGACCAAATTTAAAAATTAAGCTTTTATTATGATTCCAAAGCATATAAAAAGGTTATATTGTGGTTATAAGAATTCAATTATGGTAATTAAGCTCATTCAACTCATTATGCAAGTTCAGGGGCCTTACACCAATAATGACAAAAACAACTAGGATCAGCCTGACTGGGCCCACCTCAGTCCGATCAGTTTGGTTGATTAAAAGTTAGCAACCTCCAAAAAAGTAGAAAACACTTATTACACACTCCACCTATGACTATAAATACCAGCCTTGCTACCTAAAATGGGGTTCCACATTTTGGTTCAGTCCAAGGGTAGTTCCCAGATCTTTGGGAGAGTTCTCCAAGGTTTGAAAGGACTAAAGGGAACACCCTACACCCATCCCTTCAGTTGGATTCCATCCACCATCATTTTCCACCACCATTCACTTACTTCCTATCTTTCCCAGCCACCTTCCACCACGATACATCCACCAAGACTGTTTTTTGGGGTAGAATCGAAGAGAAGCCAAGGAGTCCCAAAGATTAAGGAAGACGACCCAAAGATGAGATTCGGCCCATACAGGGGCTAAGGAGCAAGAGCCACCTCTAATCTAAGGGATAAATATATTTTCAACCAATTTCTTCTACTTTTCTCCATTGTTTCTATATAATGATGTTCTTCCATCTTTTTTTGGTACCAAATATGCTTGTCCATTGCTAATTGAGATCCGTCTTGGCTATGTATCCTATTTTGGAAATGTTTATGTACTTTTACCTTAAGCAAATAGTTTTATTTCAGATCTAGAATGTTTTTGTTCTATCTTCTCTTTCTAGTTATGATTGCTAGTTTGGTTGATCTCTTTCTTGCCTGAACTTCAATTTCTTCCAAGATTGAGAGATTAGTCATAGAAATGGATAAGAGAAACTAGTCTAGATTGAATCGGAAAGGAGGATGTACAAAGGTGAACTATACATGACACTTGCCTTGGAAACGGTAGGTCACACTTGAACCCAGTTGGGACCAGGTCCGCCCGCCCGGGCCCACAGTTTGTGTTATGTACATATCACTTCTCAACCTAGCATCTCTAAATATTTCGGACTTGTGAGGATATCTAAAATATTCAGAGGTGTTGATTTGATATCCTTGAGAGATATTTCTTATCATAGATGGGTTTTAGTCATGCTGCATGAAAGCGAGTGGGATGAGCCCCCACAAGAACAACTACGACAGTGTGCGCTATATTTGGATGCATGTTGCTTGCTAAGGTGTTTGAGGGTTGTCTATGTCTCAGAGAGAGTGCATAGAATGCTCAATTTATGACTACATATCCAAGAACTCCTTTTCTCTGATTAGTAGAAATTTTCAGACTCCATTTTGTTTTCTTTACTTTATTTTGTTTAATTTTATGACAATTTGCTAGACTAGTTCTAGTTCTTTACACATATCAACCATTAGATTTGCTTAACTGACTTAAGAGAGAGATATGTCCTAAATGTACCCACATTCATGTGATTGCCCCTAATATCTACTTTGACAATGTATTGAGTTGTGGGGGTCCTTGAAGGTTTCGTGTTATAAATTCAAAGTTTGATCCTTCTGAATTTGCCTCTTTTCAGATGTGCAATTTAGGGCTATTAACTTTTGGTGCCGTTGTCAGGGATGTGATTTCCATATTTACATGCCTAAAGATTTTGTTATGTCATCCATAAGCCTATACATATGCATAGTTCTTCTTTTTCTTTGCACATACTTGTCAATATATATTGAATAACTTTCCTTTTTCTTATACATTTTTTCAGCCATGGACCTTTCTTCCGCAATGTAGGTCATCTTATCCACATGTCCTCCTAAATATTTCTGCAGTCCTAACTACTAGAAAATAATTGAAGGTTGTGCATTGCAACTAGTAGAGGTATACTCATCCCCACAATCATCATTACCAGATGTCTCAGTAAGGGAGATTGTTGATCAGCCCTCGACCTTGACTATGCCATGGGAACAAGAACTGATTAGAGTAGTGGAGCTAACTGAAGAAAGTGATGATGTGCTAACCTCCTCCTTAGCTCCTCATCTCTAAGAACAAGTTGACCTATTTCAGCAGCTACTACAGAAGCAGGATCATCATCTTCAAGTAGCCACTGAGATCGCAGACCATAGTAGAAGTACACTTCAAACTATTGAACAAGGATTCATCTAAAGGTATTGGTTTGATACAACAAGTTTCCAATAGAAGTGCATGGAGGAATTGACAAATATTGAAAGCATTGCTAATAAAGTCCAACAACTTCATGATAAGGATGTTGAATAGGGAAGGAAGATTTAAGAGAGCAGCAATCTGGTTACCACATAGTTGCAAGCTGCACCACACGACATTGAATATTTCAGTCATCAAAATCATTCCATTGGGCCTGAAGAGGAGTTTTCCACATCATCCCAGTCAAACCATCAACTAGATTCACTAGGATTTTTGTGTGAAAACCCACCAACGTGAGAGACTCCTTCATCTTATCCAGATGATTCAACTTCTCAACACATGTAAAATACAAGCCACATGCATGAATGGTTTTATAATTATGATGATGATGAAAACTTTTATCCTTGTAAGTGCAATCAAATTGCCTCACAACAGGAGAATAAGTTTGAAGAGCCTAAATCAAACTTTGGTCCAGAGCAAGGAGATATCTCTTAGTTTGAGACTTGTAACTTTGCTTTCAGTAGTACACAAATTATGGTTTGGAATAATTTTCTCAACGAGTATGATGACGATTGTTCACGTTGGGTTAGTGAGTATAGTGATGATGTTGAGTTCGAGCAGCACGAGCCAACATTTTCTACCATTTCGGTGCAAGGGGTCGTAGGCATTGAAGGATCACAAGAGACAATCCATTACACCATGGTTGCTGAGCATGAAGATGCCACAAACCCAATTAGATTTGACAATCTTGGGGTAGTAGAACAACAAATAGATTCACCTAGGGGTACTTCTTATTCTAAAGATGATTGGATGACTCAGACTATACATAAAATTTTATCTGAGCATCCAACCTCAAGTTCAGAGATGGGGAAAGAAGAGACAGGTCCTCTAGAAAACTTTCATCATTTCCCCTCTATCTCATCATGTGTTAAGATACTAGGACCTACCTATTCATATTCACACATCGATGGGTACCTTGAGGATGCTTTATTGAGACATTCATTTCTGTGCACTTCAATTCCATTTTGGCAATAGATATGACTTCACCAAGTCACCATATTCTATTCCTCTACTTCAAAAATGGAAGGGCTCATATCTCCACCTATTCTACTCCTACATGGTGGACCCAATTGACAAGACACAAGTGACATTGGTCCTAAAACATTAGATTTCGGATCTCAATGTTGGTATTGTGAGGCAACCACCCCCTTTCTTTTTCATTATTCTTTTCTCTTTTTGTTAACATAAATTCCTTATTCATGTTATTTCTTAGATAGTATCTTTCCTCTAGCTGCTTAAATATATCCTTACATATATGCTTTATTTTAGGACTTTAATAAGATCATTCCCCTTACATCCATGCATTCCTTCCCTACTATCCCTAGTTTAGGTCTTGCCCAAGGATGACAAAGTTTTAAGCTTGGGGTGGTAGGGTCGTTCACCCTTATATCTTTTTATTTTTCACACATGCATGTTTACTTCATGCATTTAATATAAATTTTAAAATTTTGTAAGACTTTGTTGTGTAAATTGTAATCTTGGAAATTAAGGCTATTTGAATCTTATAAAATGTTTAGCTTTCTTCCTAAATGCACAATTTTCATCTTAAATTGCTTGATCTCTTGTTTGACCTGCTCTTTGACTTTTTTCTGAAGTTTGGCAATCAATTTAAGGTTTTGCACCTTATTCATAGATTAAAATGTTGCTCCCTTGATCTATATTGTTAATGAAAAACTCAAGATTTGGAACCGTTGGAAAGAGCTAGAGTTTGATCAAGACTCCAAGCTGCACTTTTCACAAACTAGTCTATACTCCAAGGATCTTTGAGTCATAATTACTACTTTTCACATAGGTATCAAGTGAATAATGATGTGTTTTGAGCTATGATCAGGTTGAAGTGTTTTTTCTTGATGTTCTATGTGCACTCTCACCTTAGATTGAGTAAAAAATGATCAAAAACTAAAATTTTGAAAAAGAGGCTTGGCCACCCACAAAATCCCAAAATATTCAAAATAGTTTTTTCCCGAGTCTATAAATTAGAATGCAGAGAATAAAAACATGAGTATGAATAAATATACGAGTGTTTGTTTTCTCTTTCAAGAGAATTGAGGATGGTTCCTAGATAGTGTATGACTACTCTCATAAACATGGGTATGTCGTTCCTAGTAGTACCACCCTGAAATCTCATTAGAGAATCTTTTAGGAACCCTTGGGAGAACTATTATATCATCCCAGTAGTAGGGTTGGTTCGAGGGTAGTACGAGGAGTTCGTCTCACTGCTCTGGGTCAATTGGGTCGGGCTACATGGACTATTTCTCATTACATGGACCAACCTGACCAAGATTGGGATCTTTAGAAGTCATTAGAGTCATTTTACTTTGTGCTTCTTAGGACATGAATAAGTGGGAGGTGTTTTGTTCCTAATTGGTTTACATGAACACATGATGATAGCTTATCATTCACCTCCATTACCCTCCTGATCACCTACGTGATAATGATTTAATGTTGTATAATTATGATTCAAACCATTAAAGTACAAACAAGTTGTAGTGAATTCACTTAATCTTTCCTAGATGCCCTTTGATCATACTTTAGCAGGTTGTGATTGATAGGTGGGAGTTTGTTCTGGAACAATATGGTTCAGGAGAATTATTGTTTTAAACTATTTTTCTTAACCATAGCATTTATTGCCAAGCTTAATTTAGATGTTATATTTTTCATTCTTTGAGCATAGTCTTGCTTGTGGACAAGCAAGGGTTTAAGCTTGGGGTGGTTGATAACACCCAAATTTATCCATTTATACTAAGCATTTATTCATGGTTCCTTGTCATTATAATTATAATTCACCCCAAATAATTATAGATTCTTATTGTTTGATAATTTATATCTTTTTTCTCAACTAACTAATTTTGGGACTTGCAGGCAACGAACTTAAGAAGATATCAGCTCACTAAGATTTCTACATGTAGACCTAGTCAGGCACATCTTCAGCCCAGTCTAGTTCATCACATAATTTTTGCAGTACTTAGAGACCGCTAGCCTTCCATACTTAGAGACCACTGATCTTCCTTTCTCAGGGACTGCTAAAACTTTGGAAACCAGTAAAGATTTGAGCCTCAACAAAGACAATGACCGCCACCACTTTAGCAACCGCTAGGATCAGCCCGGTCGGGCCCAATGATAATGTATCAGCAATCAGATCATCTACAACTAATAAAAATCTTAGTGACCACTAACACTGAAAATCCATAGTGGCCACTATGAAGTCAACGATCGCTAAAAAGCAATTGACCTCTACGAAGTCAACGACATCCAAAGAAGGATTATGTGATCGCAGCAATGACAACAACCTTTAGGCTTGGCCCAGTCGATCCCACCTTGGCCCGGTTGAGTTGGCCGATGAAAAGTTAGTGACTAAATCATTAGCAGCTGCCAAATAGCTAGAAATCACTTGTTACACACTCCACCTACACCTATAAATACCCACCCCTTTCTACCTAAGAGGGGGTTCCACGTTTAGGTTCTATTCAAGGGTGGTTCCTAGATCTCAAGGAGAGTGATCCAAGGTCTAAAAGGACTGAAGGGCCCATCCCTTATGTGGCTTCCATCCACCATCATTTTCCACCACCATTCACATACTTCCTACTATTCCTAATCACCTTCCACCACCATACATTGACCAAGGTTGTTGTTTGTGATAGAATCAAGGAGAAAGGAGGTCAAGGAGTCTATAAGATCAAGGAGGATGACCCAAAGATGAGATTCAATCCATATGGGGGTTAAGGAGCGAGAGCCACCTCTCCTGTATGAGCTACATCTCTTCTTCAACCTCTTTCTTCTACTTTACTCCTTGGTTTCTATATAATGTGTTATATCATCTTTGTTCAGTGCCAACTATGCTTGTACATGGCAAGTTGAGCTCCTTCTTAGCTACAAAGAAAGTTTTGGGCATGTTTATGTACTTTTACCTAAAGCAAATAGTTTGATTTCAGATCTAGTACATTTTTATTCTATCTTCTCTTTTTAGTTATGATTGTTGATATGCTTGATCTCTTTCTTGCTGAAACTTCTATTTCTTCCTCGATTGAGAGATTAGTCATAGAAATAGATAAGAAAAGGTAGCTTGGATTGAATATGAAAGGAGGATGTCCAAGGGATATCTATACATAACACTTTCCTTGGAAATGGTTGGGCACACTTGAACCTGGTTGGGTCCAGGTCGATCCTTCAGGTCCACCGTCTGTGTTCTATAAAAATCACTTCCATTCCTAGCATCTATGAATAATTTGGACCTCAGAGGGTATCTGGAATATTTTAATGTGTTTATTTGATATCCTTGAGAGAGGTTTTCTATCATAGATGGGTTTAAGTTATAATGTATGAGAGCGAGTGGAATGACCCCCATAAGAACAACTACCACCGCGCTTGCTATGTTTGGATGTAGGTTTCTTACTAAGGTATTCAAGGGTTGTCTATGCCTAAGAGTGGGTAAATAGACTTTCTGATTTGTGGTTACATAGACATGAACTCCTTCTCTATGATTAGTAGAAACTGATGGACTCTGTTTTATTTATTTACTTTGTTTTGTTTTATTTTGTGACAATTTGCTCGACTAGTTCTAGTTCTTTACAAATATCAACTATAGGATTGGCTTAACTAACTTAAGAGAGAGATATTAAGCATCCAAAATGTACCCACATCCATGTATTCAACCTCATATATCTACTTTGACCCCATATTGAGTTGTAGGGGTCCTTGAAGGTTTCAGGTTATAAATTCAAAGTTCGATCCTTCTGAATTCTCCTCTTTTTAGACGTGAAATTTAGGGCTATCAACCTTTGGTGTCGTTATCAGGGATGTGGTTTTCCACATTTACATGCCTAAAGATTTTGTTCTATGATCCATAAACATGCATATATGCATAGTTCTTCTTTTTCTTTGAACATAGTTGTCCATATATACTAATAAATAGATTTTCTTTTTCTTTTACATTTTTCAGCCATGGACCTTGCTTCCTCAAGGTAGGTAATCTTGTCCACCTATTCTCCTAAATTTTTCCAAATTTGTAACGACCCCGCCTCCCCATAACCCCCAATTAAGAGAGACCAAGAGGTCATAGCCATTATCCCGATTTCTCGAATCAAAGGTTCGGCAAATAATCAATAATAATTATTAAATTCTACCGAGACTATACTGAAAGCTGGAATAAAATAAAACTTTGCATACCTTTTTGAAAAACTTGGATATCTAACTTCTATCCACATCTGAACTCTATTCTAACTAATCCTCCTTGCACTTTATTTCTTAATTTCACAATATGCCACTTTATTGTTTGTTCTTTCCATTTTGTACCTAAAATGCCGACAAACAAAACGTCAGTCAGCATAAATGAATATGCTGGTATGTGGGGACAACCAAAATTGTGCAACTATGGTAATAATGTAAGCAACCAAATATCATTTAACAACCAAGTTTACGTTTTAAGCAATACTACTCAATCCATACCTATCCCCTATCTCTGTGTTTTCCCTACAGTGGACTTATATACTACCTCTCTCATATGGTAGATCCTTACCCCCATGGTCCTACCTCACAGGTAGCCATTACCTAGGGTTGTGGAGTCGCATGGCCCTACCCAAAGGTAGTCCAATCTCAGACTCATGGTGACTTGATGGACCTACCCCATAGGCAACCATGTACTAAGCCATCAAATGACCTGATGGACCTACCTCATAGGTAGCCATGTACTAGGTCAACCTTTCAAGCTATAGAGGGGACTAGGATCTGAGCTAGTAGGCATATATCTTATTTGATAGTCATATCCACATTATAGTATGCATGAATTAAATTCATGCAACAGTTTAATTCAAGCCACCGATGAAAACTTTGGAAATCCTCAGAAAACTAGTTCGAGATATTCATAAGTGTAACGACATTACTGATCCAGAGTAACTTGATGTACAAGCAATAATAATCAATAACAATCAATCAAGCAATCAACCACATCTAGAAATTAATGTACAACATCCAAGTGTCATTTTTTTATCAAAAACATTCTCAAGATCGACTTGGATTCCGCCTTAGGATTTTTAGGCCAACTTTTAGGGTTTTATTAGGGTTTTAACCTCCATAAAGCTTTTATCACTTTTAATGCCCTTTTAGATCACAAGGTATAATTTCAACATCATAGGCACAACTATCATCTTTGGTTCCTCTCAAATTGATAACTCACATTTCATTATGGTCGAATTCACATATGAACTCTATTTATAGCTAATTTCACATTAATCCACTAGAAAACCCTGATTACCAAATTAAAGGTATTTATCCACAATTAGGAACTTTTATACTTAAAATAACTTAGAATCATCAAATCTCAGTTCTATTTATGGATTTGAACAATTAAATCCATTTAAGAATCATAATTACTAACATTAGGGTTTCAAGGCCCAATAAAGCTTATTTATGTACATGGGACCTATAATTAATCAAACTATGCATAAAGATTATCCTTTTGGATCTAATGTGTCCTTTTTATAATCAACATGTTAATATCAACTTTAAACACCCATATAACTCTTCCTGAATCATTAATCATCATAGATTAGGGTTTCTTACTCATTAATGCATTAAAGTTGATAACTTCAACTACTTTTCGAATTGTAAGAGGAATTAGGATCTAAATCTATTTTTAATGGATTCATCACATTTTTTTGAGAAAAATTCATATATTATATGCATCCATCCAAGCTACAATTAATTAGATACAATTTTTACAAAAATCACTTGGACCAATGGGAGGCTGCCACGTCAGCCTTTCCCATGCAACATGTATCTCAGCCGATTTAGAAACATAATGAATTATTGATTTTTATCTCATGTAATTTTCTAGCTCGTCATACCGTGGAGGGGTAAAACCGTCCAAGCAGCTCGTCATCCCCTTCTTCGCGCGCCCTAGCACTGTCGTCGGTGTAGCCGATCGCGGGGGGTCTTCTCCCGCCTCCCCAAGGCTTAGAGCTCACCGACAGCCATCGCCCCACCTCCTCTGCTCTCCATCACACCTAGACAGGCGTCAAAGCATAGCTGAAATGACTGTGTGTAAGGGTGCTAGGCCTGCATCCCGCAACAAATACATAGACCTCCTGCAGGTGTTGTGCGAAGGTGGGAGCACGGAGATGAAGGCTGAACATTCCTAGGTTGTCATGGGAGCATCAGTGATAACATCCAAATTAGTGCATATTTTCTATGCATTTTATCTATAGTTTTGTGCCACTTTAGTCTTAATATGCACTCTTTTGTTCATGTTTTATGCTTTTTGTATCGCATTAGATAAAAGTAGTAAAAATAGCCAATAATGTAGCTAATTAGCCTATTTTAGACTTGCATGCACTGAAACTAGCCAATTTTGGGACTCTCAAGTACCGAACCTGAAAGACAAGAATTCCAATAGTTGGCCAATACGGATGCCGACCGATACGACCGCCGCCCGATACAGCCACCTGATGCCTCAAGATCGAAGCCACGGATGAAGGACATGTGGACCAATAAAAGCTACAACTCCCATCAACTCGCTGCATATAAATAGCAGTTGCCAACCTACAAAGAAAAGAGAGATGGAGGGAGGACCCGGAAAAAGCTAGTTCCTAGACCAAGGAGCTAGTGTGTCAAGTTCCCCAAAATTCTACTGCCCGATACGGCTGCCCGATACGGTTGCCCGATACGGCTGCCGACTGATACGACCGCCGACCGATACGACCGCCGACCGATACAATTTAGAGAGAGAGTGAGCCGAGGAGTCCAGAGGGACGAAGAGAAGACCCAAGGGTCGAGATCCGACCTGCACAGAGGTCGAGGAGTGAGAGCCACCTCTCCTCTACGGGCTATATCTCTTCCCTCTTCTCTTTCATTCTACTGCATTCCTTTGTTTCTTGTACAAACGATGTTTATCCATCTTTGTTCGGTGCCAGCTATGCTTGTCTATGGCTAGTTAGCTCCTTCTTGGCTATGTAGCCCGATCTGGGCATGTTTATATACTTTTGCCTTAAGCAAGTAGATTCATATCAGATCTAGTATGTTGCACGTTCTATTTTCTCTTTCCAAGTTATGATTGCTAGTTTGGTTGATCTCTTACTCGCTTGAACTGCTATTTCTACCTGTATCGAGATATCCGTTGTAGGAATAGCTAAGAGATGATAGTTTGGATCTGAACCTGAGAGGAGGACGATCCGAGGTATTCTGTTCCTAACACCCCAGAATATCCTAAGACCCGAGAGGGAACTTAGTGTATTCTGAGGTGTTGATATGTCATTCCTCGAGAGAGGGTCATTGACTTATTATTGATGGTTTTAGTCACGCATCGCGAGAGCGAGTGGGACGACCCCACATGACAGATGCCACTGTGCATACTAGATGCTTGCTTTGGTGTTCAAGGGTTGTCTACACCCGAGAACGAGTGCATATACTGCCCCGTTTGTGGTTACATAGCCAGGAACTCTCTTTCTCTGATTAGTAGACTCACGAGCTCTGTTTTGTTTTGTTTTCTTTTCTTTGTTTTGTTTTATATCGTGACAGCCCGCTAGACTAGTTCTAGCAATTACTTTTATCAACTATCGTCTTGGCTTATCCGACTAAAGAACGAGGTCTGTGGCGCCCTAAACATCACCACGTCCCTATGTTCGACCCCGTATATCTACTTCGACCCCGTAATAAAGTTGCGGGGGCCTAGAAGGTTTCAGGTTATAAATTTAAAGCTTGATTCCTTCCTTTGTCCCGCGTTCATTTTTGGACGTGTGAAAAAGGCCGGTCAACTTTTGGCACCGCTGCTGGGGATGTGGTTTTCCACGTTTACACGCCTAGTAGATTTTTGTTCTATCACTATAAGTCTGTATATACATGCATAGTTTTCCTCTTACTTTACACATACTTTTTCATATATACTAAATCACTTTTCTTTTTCTCATACCTTTTTCAGCCATGGACCTTGCTTCCGCAAGAAAAGTCATCTTGTCCACCTATCCTCCTGAGTTTTTCCGCAGTTTCGACTGCTGGTAAATAATTGAAGGTCGTGCTCTACAGCTAGTCGAGTTATACTTACCTCCACCATCGTCATATGTCGAGATTCCAACAACGGAGACTGATAGTCAGCCCTCGATCCCCGTGCTATCATGGGATCAAGAATTGATTAAGGAAGTGGAGTTGGCTAGGAAAAGTATTCAAGCACTCACCACCTTAGCCCCTCATCTCCAAGAAGATGTCGATCCAATGCAACAACTACTAGAAGAGCATGATCGTCATCTCAAAGTAGCCACCGAGGCTGCAGACCGCAGTAGTAGTATACTTCAAACTGTTGAACAAGGATCCATCCTAAAGCATTAGTTTAATACAGCGGGTTCCCCTTATATGTGCAAGGCAGAATCGACAGATCTCGAAAGCATTGCTGCTCAAGTACAACAAATTCATGATAAAGATGTTGAACAAGGCAGGAGGCTCCAAGACCTCATCGATTTGGTTACAATTCGGTTACAACTGCCATCACAAGATAATGAATATGTTAGTCATCAAGACCATCCCATTGGGTATGAAGTGGAGTATGAATCACCATCCTATTCAGACCATCAACTGGATTCACCAGGATTTTTCTATGAAGACCAACCCACTTGGGAAAGCCCTTCATTCTATCCAGATGACCCAGCTGATGAACCAATGGAAGAAATGAGTCATAGACATGAATGGGTCCATGATGATGATGATGAAGACTCGAAAAGCCAATCGACCTCACAACCAGAAGGTTGGTTTGAGGAACCAAAGTCAGATATTGAACCAGACCAGAGTGACATTTCTCATATTGAGACTTGTCATTTCACTTTGAGAAGTACGCCAACCATGGTTTGGAACAATTTTTTCGATGACGATGACGATAGCTGCTCGACATGGAGCAGTGAGTATAGTAATGAAGACGAGTTGGAGCAACACGAGCCATCATTTGTCACCATCCCTTTACAAGGTAGGGTGGACGTCAAGGGGGCAGGATGGGCGATCCACTTCAACATGGTTGCTGAGCATGAAGACACCCCTGACTCCATGCCAGGTGATAAGCTTGGGGTGGTAGAACCACAAACAGATTCTTTAGGGGGTACTTCTTACACAGAAGACGATTGGATGACTCAGACTGTACATGAAGATCTATCTGAACATCCAACCTCAAGTGTAGAGATGGAGAGAGAAGATATGAGTCATAAAGATGACATCCAACCTCTCTCATCCATCTAATCCTGTGTCAACATCCCAGGACCTTCATTTTTAGATTCATATAATGAAAGGTACCTTGAGGATGATTTTCCAAAGAATTCATCCCAGTGCAGCTCAAATCAATTCCAGCACAAAGATGACTTCACCGAGTCGCCCGATTTTACTTTTCTTCTTCAGACTTGACAGGGCCAACACATCTGCCTATTCTACTCATATTATGTGGCGGAACCCGTCGGCAAGACACATGTGAAAGTGGTCCCAAAGATGAGAATTTGGGATCCCAGTGTCGGTATCGTGGGGCAGCCATCCCCTTTTCTATTACCCACCCTCCCGTCCTTTTATTACAATAAATTTTTCTTTTCATGTTCTTGTTAGTTTCTTTCATCTAACTATTTTATATCCTTGCATCCACGCATCATCTTTTAGAACTTCAATAACTGCCATTAACAATCACGCATTCCTGCCTCACTATTTCAAGTTTAAGTCTTGCTCGAGGATGAGCAAACTCTTAAGCTTGGGGTGGTAGGCTTCGCCCTTCTTTCTCTTCACCCTTCTTGCATGCATGTTTATTTCTTGCATATAGAATAAGCTTGTAGCTTCGCAATTATGGCTATGTGGTGCGACTCTAATAGATAAATGCTTGACTTTATGCCTAATTGCACAATTTTCATCTTAAAAATTGCTTGACCTCTCGCTTGACTTGCTATTTGACTCTTTCCTTGAGTTTGGTAATAAATCTAAGGTTATGTCCCTTTTTCATAGCTTAAAGCTAAATTCCCTTGATCTATGTTGTGAATGACAAATCCATGGTAAAGGATTGTTGCAATGGGCTAAATCATGATTAAAGTCTCCTAGCTGCGAATTTCACAAGCTTGCCTCTATTCTAAGGATTCTTGAATCATAATTGCTACCTCTCACACATGTATCAAGAGGATTATGATGGGCTTTGAGCTATGATCAAGATGAAATGTTTCTCCTTGATGGACTACGTGCCTTCTCACATTAGATTGAGTCAAAAAGATGAAAAATATAAAAATTTGCAAAAGAGGTTTGGCCGCCCATAAAATCCCAAAAAAATCTATATAGTTCTCACCCAAGCCCAAAAATAGAATGCAAATGATAAAAGCCTGAGTGTGAACAATAAATGAGCGATGTTTTCTCTTTCAGGAGAGTTGAGGATGGTGCCCAGCCGGTGTATGACTGCGCTCACGAACGCGGATATGTCGTGCCTGGTAGTACCACTCCAAATGCTCATTAGAGAGTCACTAGGAACCCCCTAGGTGACCTATGAGATCATCTCAGTAGCAGGGTTGGTTCGGGCACAGTACGAGGAGTTCATCTCACTGCTTTGGACCAACTGGTTCGGACTACAGGGACTGTTGCTCGCTACATGGACCAACCTGACGTAGAGCGGGATCCACAGAAGTCATTAGAGTCTTTTTTCTTTGTTTCTTAGGACATGAATAAGTGAGAGGCGTGGTATTCTTGATTGGTATGCATGGATTCATGGTGATGGCTCATTTCTCATCACCTGCTTGATCACCTAAATGACAACTCTTTCATGTTTAAATAATTACGATTCAAACCCTCATGAGTATCGGCAGGCTGTCGCTAATTCGCTTAATCTTGCCTGGACACTCTTTGATCTTGCTTTGGCAGGATTGTGCTTGTTTGGTGGGGGTTTGTTCAGAAATGACATGGATCAAGAATATTGATGCTTTAAACTATTTTTCTTAACTTTAGTATTTATTTCCAAGCTTAATGTGTATGTTATATTTTGTTCTTTGAGCACAGTCTTGCTTGAGGACAAGCAAGTTTTAAGCTTGGGGTAGTTGATAACACCCAAATTAGCGCATATTTTCTATGCATTTTATCTATAGTTTTGTGCCCCTTTAGTCTTAATATGCACTCTTTTATTCATGTTTTATGCTTTTTGTCTCGCATTAGATAAAAGTAGTAAAAATAGCCAATAATGTAGCTAATTAGCTTGTTTTAGACTTGCATGCACCGAAACTAGCCAATTTTGGGACTCTCAAGTACGGAACCTAAAAAGACAAGAATTCCAGCAGCTGGCCGATACGGACGCCGACCGATACGGACGCCGCCCGATATAGCCGCCGCCCGATACAGCCGCCTGATGCCTCAAGATCGAAGCCACGGATGAAGGACATGTGGACCAATAAAAGCTACAACTCCCATCAACTCGCTGCATATAAATAGCAGTTGCCAACCTACAAAGAAAAGAGAGCCAGAGGGAGGACCCGGAAAGAGCTAGTTCCTAGACCAAGGAGCTAGTGTGTCGAGTTCCCCAAAAGTCTACTGCCCGATACGGCTGCCCGATACGGTTGCCCGATATGGTTGCCCGATACGGCTACCCGATACGGCCGCCGACCGATACGGCTGCCGACCGATACGGCCGCCGACCGATACGGTTTAGGGAGAGTGAGCCGAGGAGTCCATAGGGATGAAGAGAAGACCCAAGGGCCGAGATCCGACCTACACAGAGGCCGAGGAGCGAGAGCCACCTCTCCTCTACGGGCTATATCTCTTCCTTCTTTTCTTTCATTCTACTGCATTCCTTTGCTTCTTGTACAAACGATGTTTATCCATCTTTGTTCGGTGCCAGCTATGCTTGTCTATGGCTAGTTAGCTCCTTCTTGGCTATGTAGCCCGATCTGGGCATGTTTATATACTTTTTCCTTAAGTAAGTAGATTCATATCAGATCTAGTATGTTGCATGTTCTATTTTCTCTTTCCAAGTTATGATTGCTAGTTTTGTTGATCTCTTACTCGCTTGAACTGCTATTTCTTCCTGTATCGAGAGATCCATTGTAGGAATAGCTAAGAGACGATAGTTTGGATCTGAACCCGAGAGGAGGACGATCCGAGGTACTCTGTTCCTAACACCTCGGAATATCCTAAGACCCGAGAGGGAACTTAGTGTATTCTGAGGTGTTGATATGTCATTCCTCGAGAGAGGGTCATTGACATATTGTTGATGGTTTTAGTCACGCATCGCGAGAGCGAGTGGGATGACCCCACAGGATAGATGCCACTGTGCATACTAGATTCTTGATTTGGTGTTCAAGGGTTGTCTACGCCCGAGAACGAGTGCATATACTGCCCCGTTTGTGGTTATATAGCCAGGAACTCTCTTTCTCTGATTAGTAGACTCACGAGCTCTATTTTGTTTTGTTTTGTTTTCTTTGTTTTATTTTATATCGTGATAGCCCGTTAGACTAGTTCTAGCAATTACTTTTATCGACTATCGTCTTGGCTTATGCGACTAAAGAACGAGGTCTGTGGTGTCCTAAACGTCACCATGTCCCTGTGTTCGACCCCGTAATAAAGTTGCGGGGGCCTAGAAGGTTTCGAGTTATAAATTTAAAGCTTGATTCCTTCCTTTGTCCCGCGTTCATTTCCGGACGTGTGAAAAAGGCCGATCAATCAGGCATTCATTATGACGACTCAATGGCCTCTCGTTGCTCCAAAGTTAAAACTATTCCCTAATCTAGGGCTTTGAGGGAAAACAAGAAGAAGGGGAGAGAAGGATACATGGGATTCTCTTAGACTCAGGCCAAGGGTTCTACCCCTTATATAGGGAAGGGTAGCAATGCCCTAGGAGCCTATCCACAATATAATAAGTCCCTCACCCCATAGGACATCTACTTTCCTTCATTAAGAAGTAATCTTCTCTCTCTTAAATATCTCCTTCATAATCTATATCCTTTAGATATTAGGAATTCGAAAGTTATCTCTTTAATCATCTTTGTGCTTGGCTTTTAATCCATTAGCCATGAAATCTTATTTTCCTAAAGCAAATAACATTTCTTTTGATAATATCAAAAGGTTATTAATTATGTAGCACATCATTCTCATATTTTGTATTATTTTCATTTTCTCTTTCTTCTTTATTGGGACTCATTGGGCCCCAAGAAATCATAAGATTTCGAAATTCCTTTTTAAGGATGCTTGTTATCCTTCTAGATGTATCTACATCAATTATTTCCCATTATCTTACTTATTCTTTTATTAAAAGATTTCTTTTCAAGAATTTCTCTTTATCTTTTATCTCTTTTATCCTCTTTTCCTATTTCTTTCATTACAAATCATAGGTATACGAAATTTACTGCATTGTGGCCATTAATACCACCTTCTAGAGATTTCCATGTATTTCTCATAAATACTTTGCTTAATATTCATTATCTTGTATCTTTTCCTAATTTTTGGACTTTTCTTATTTTCTTCTCTTTTATATCTATTATTGGATTAATATAATAATAGGAACCACAAAATTCCTATCAAAAGGGAGATTTGCAAAGAAATCCATCCTTTGAAACAAAGCATACAACCTTTTCAATTAAGTAAATTTCATAAAATCATTATGTTTCACTTATGAAAACATATGCAAAATCGAGGTTGTAACATCCTTCCCCTCTTATAAGAATTTTGTCCTCAAAATTCCATCAAGCATACAAAAATTCAGGATAAGACTTTTCCATGTGCATCATTGGCCCCTATGCGCGTTTACCCTATCCATGGCATTTCCAAATAACCTTTACCCTCACACATTCTTTTCTCTGAGTTCTTTCACCTTGGCATCTATTAATCCTAACAGGTGACTCAGGACATTTTAGCCTCCCTTGGGGCTCACTAGGTTCATTGCTCGGCACATGGCCCAGGTACATCACATAGTGCTCTAAATTGGACACATGGAACTCATCACACATCACATTATCCTGAGAGGTAAGGTCAAACATAAATAACTCCACCAATCCATCTCAAATGGACCCATGTATCGGGGACTCCGCTTTCTCACCTATAGCTCAGAGGGGTCAGATTTTCATATCACATATTCTCCCACAGTGAATTGCATGTCAGTTTTCTTTGCATCAGCTCACGACTCATGTCTCCGCTGGGCTCTCTTTCAGCCATCTCACAATCAAAGCAACTTCTTCTGCACACACTGTGGTCTTTTTCTGACCTTTGCGAGGTCCCTTTACCAACATCATCTTAATGAAGCAGTGACCGACACAACCTCCCTTACAGAGCTCTTACATCCCAATATAGGCTATGGTGGATATCATCACAACTTGCATAGGACGAGAATTGTCCCCATATATCACCCTGAACGAGCACACACACTCTCATCAAACCCTCTAGTTTGGATCATGCTAACTATCAATTAGGGGTGATAAGCTGTACTAACATCGAGTTCTTCCTGTATCTACCTCCACCTCATGGAAGTGAATCTTTAGGCCATACTCAAGAACTTTTGAACTCGCATCATTGTGTAGTTGAACCATCTTGCTTACATGTGGTTTAACTAGATCTGTCTCTCGACAATATTCTCTCTTTCTCTTAGATCATGTCATCTAAGTAAGGTGATCTACCATAACCCATATTACACTTTAACCTTCCTTGGTCCATGGGAGACTTACCACAACATCCATGGTGATGAACTCCCATTCCCTCTCGGGGACTATTTATCCTCTATATCAACTCACTGGGTTACTGGTGTTCATCCTTCACCTCCTGGCATGCATGGAGACAAGCCACATGCAACTTCATCTTAGATATCCAAAGTAGTATCATAACTTACCATCTTAGTAGTACCACGGTGTATGATGAACTTAAAATCATGATCTCATGTATGTCATGATTCCTCAAGGTTGATTCCTCAGAAACCCTAAAACACTCTAGTTGGGGTTTCATCACCTTATTTTCCAGAGAAGTGCATCTGAGGTTCTACAACCATCCTTCAATCACAACAAGACCTAGGCTGGCTAATCAAGCAACCACTAACTTGATCACTGGATATAGTTACATCTGAGTGTTAGCCCAACATATCTCCTTTTCCAAACTTAGGGCTAACCTAACAACCTCTTCTAGCCTCTAGCTAAACTAGGCAGTTGCATCTCAACTAGAGCATCCCTTACCACCTCACATCCTTATGTATTAGGTAATGTTGAAGACATACACCTCCATGTATTCCACTTATTATCTCATCTCGAACTCTAAGTCTATCTTCATCAAGAAAACTCTGAGCTCATCCTCTTTGTTATCAAACTCAGCCTTGTATAACTCATAAATTCCACATAGCTCATGATAAAAACATCCTCATAAGATGTCTACCTTAGTTCTCTTAATGTTTGTAAACCATCCACACATTGTAAACTCCACAAGGGTACTTTATTATCTCTATCCTCATACATCATAGCAACATTTCCACTCACATCATCTTTATCCTTGGTGTATCGCATGCGTACTGTCCTATCTCTCACTCCAATAATAAGAGGAAATAAGCATTTGGCTGCTGTCCAAATACAGAGTTCTTCCCATTCCAAGAGTAGATATGGTACATCCCACATCTCCAATCACCTTCAAATCTAACTGGAAACGTGCATCACATGTCTCTACATCATGAACATCTCGATATCAAGTTTACTTCCATGAAAAACTGGTTTTGAACCCACTTGGGTCATCATATCATCCTTGGTCATCTCCTCTAGATCTATAGGGTGCCAGCACTTTTGGGGTCGTCCCTCTTCCCTTATGCATCCAGAGAGTTCCCTCCTCATCTGCCCTTTGAGTCCCATGAGTTCATGAAGGTGATCAATCTCCTAACCCATGGCCCTCAAACAATGATAGATGTTGTCTCCCGACCCTATGGTCATGTGCAACTAGGAAATTAGGAAACTCCTACTCCCATTGGTCTTATCCCTACCCGATCCTAGGATAGATTTAGGATCCAAACATAGCACATATCCAACTTGAAACCTTACCCAAGTCTTCATCATCCCTCTCAACATTTGTGGTTTTACTTACATCCTTTCATAGGGATCATGGTGACCTACCTGCCTTAGTCAGGCCCCATCCCCATGCACTTAGAGAGATCATGTATGGGTCTATAGGTTTGTTCTCATACTATGTACTCTCCACTTAGCTTCCCAAGCTCCTATGATACATTTTTAGGTTACCTCAAACCTAAAAAAAGCTGATACATACCCTACAGAAGGGTCCTTCCCCAGGATGGGAGGAGAACTATCTCTTGATAATAGCAAAGGTCAGTAACGTCCTCCCGTCTAGGGTTTACATCATCCTATGTATGTTTAGTCCTATCAAGCTACTATAGCATGTAGCTAACAAGAAGTCTCCTTGTATTTCATACTTGTTCTCATTCCTTCATATTGGACCATCATCATACATACATATTTCACCAACCTATACATAGGGGGGGGTTCATCAAACATATACCTTAAACTAAGGGGTTCCCATTCCTCTAAACATGAGGAGTGCCATGCTTGAATCTATAGATACTCAAATCTCGTCATGAGCATCTGGTAAACTACTTCCCCCCTTAGGTCTAGGAACCCTAGATTCACTTTTCTAATGTCTAACTGTATGCTCAACCTTTCAACCATGAACCAAGCATGTACAAGGTATGGCATGCACTTCCTATAATCCTTTCACTTGAACAACACCTCAGAGAGGAGTCCTTTTCAAGGACAACCAACTAGGTATGAGGTCTCCCTACTTATTACTAAGCCTCCTTAACCCAAGGAACTCTTCTTCCTATCCTTAGAAGGTAAGCACCTATATTCTCTGCACATAGGTACCAGCAGCCTCATCCTTCCTCTTAGGGTTTGGTTCCTCTAAGGCAACCAAGATACCATAAGCCTCTAGGGATCATGCACGAGGAAACCACAACCATCCACTTAGGTTGTAACATACTCAACTTCTCAGGGTTATTTATATCTCAGAGTCTAAGCCTCAAACTGTCATTCTTGGGTCTTGCTCTCACTCTCTAGAGCCAACTCTACAAACAAACTTTCCACTGGAGGTTCCCTCTCTAAAAGGGTGGATCAAGCTCACATGCGTACACTTACATGGGTGAAACCTACGTTCGCTCGAGATTATCTATGGATCTTTATGCTTAGCTCATAATCTATCCAACATGCCCTTCTGGCCTAGGATTTAACCTACTGCCAGCACTACTGACGTACTCTAGGTGCATACTATGCCATGCTCATATCAGCCCATAGGGTTTCTATAGGGTCATCACTAACCTCATCAATGAAGGAGTTATCCTTCACCCTAACATGCACAACCCTACCTACGGTTGGATCACCAAAGGTACTAGGTGAACCAATCTCACATGGCACATACTATCATAGGTATCCTAAACCAAAAGCATGTCAACCCGCACACATGGTCGACCATGAAATCCATCTCATCATGCCATCTCTCTCTCTCTAACCACCACTTAGGGTTAGGGTTAACATCATCCTCAGAGGATGCGCCAGGTCTCTACCTTTAATGGAGATCTCTACCTCCAAGACCCACTTTGTACTCATCCTCTTAACAAGAATATCTAACCTCAGGTCTCTCCTGAGGGTACGACAACACATGCCATATGACTTAAGCATGCAACAAATTTATATTATACACTTAAACTATTAAGCTTATGTGCATGACATCTTATTTACGTGCATTTCATTAATTCAGTGAAGGATTCCTTAACCTTATCATACATACCCTATCCTCAAGAGAGTGAGGAAGAGAGAGAAAAACCCTAAACCTTAGTATCTTAATAGAATTAGGGTTGAGAAGGGACGAAAATAGATGAGAGAGTCCTAAATGTATCTTATTTTGAGTCAGATCCTAAGACATAGGCCAGGCAGTCACATAGATCCGGGAGTCCTCGAATTCTGACTAGCGGTGCGGAGGAAAATATTGCCAGCCCCCGGACGTGATCCTTTTCTAGACACCTCTATCTTTCAAAAAATCCTCTAATAACTCCCTCGGTTCTATGGAATTTGTAAAATTTAATAATTACTAAAGATTAGATGAGGAACCAATGCTCTGATACCAAATGTAACGACCCCATCTCCCAATAACCCCCAATTAAGGGAGACCAAGAGGTCAGAGCCATTATCCTAATTTCCCAGATCAAAGGTTTGACAAATAATCAGTTATAATTATTAAATTCTACCGAGACAATACTAAAAGCTGGAATAAGATAAAACTTTGCATACCTTTTTCAAAAACTTGGATATCTAACTTCTATCCACATCTGGACTCTATTCTAACTAATCCTCCTTCACTTTATTTCTTAATTTCACAGTATGCCACTTTACTATTTGTCCTTTTCAATTTGTACCTAAAATGCCCACAAACAAAACGTTTGTCAGCATAAATGAATATGCCGGTATGTGGGGACAACCAAAATTGTGCAACTATGGTAACAATGTAAGCAACCAAATATCATTTAACAACCAATGTTACGTTTTAAGCAATACTACTCAATCCATACCTATCCCCTATCTCTGTGTTGTCCCTACACTGGACATGGATACTACCTCTCTCATATGATAGCTCTTTACACCCATGGTCCTATCTCATAGGTAGCCATTACCTAGGGTTGTGGAGTGGCATGGCCCTACCCAAAGGTAGCCCAATCTCTGACTCATGGTGACTTGATGGAACTACCCCATCAGTAGCCATGTACTAAGCCATCAAATGACTTGCTGGACCTACCTCATAGGTAGCCATGTATTAGGTCAACCTTTCAAGCTACAAAGGGGACTAGGATGTGAGTTAGTAGGCATATATCTTAGGTGATAGTCATATCCACATTATAGTATGCATGAATTAAATTCATCCAAGAGTTTAATTCAAGCCACCGATGAAAACTTCAGAAATCCTCAGAAAACTAATTCAAGATATTTATAAGCGTAACCACATACCTGATCTAGAGTAACTTGACGTCCAAACAATAATAATCAAGAATAATAAATCAAGCAATCAACCATATCTTGAAATTAATGCATAACATCCAAGTGTCATTGTTTTATCCAAAACACTCAAGATCGACTTGGATTCTGCCTTAGGATTTCTAGGCCAACTTTTAGGGTTTTATTAGGGTTTTAGCCTCCATAAAGATTTTATCACTTTTAATGCCATTTTAGTTCACCAACCCTGATTTCAACATCATAGGCACAATTATCATCTTTGGTTCCTTTCGAATTTGCAACTCACATTTCATTATGGTCGAATTCACATATGAACTCTATTTATCACTAATTTCACATTAAACCACTAGAAAACCCTAATTACCAAATTTAGGGTATTTATCCACAATTAGGAACTTTTATACTTAAAATAACTTAGAATCATCAAATCTCAATTCTATTCGTGGATTCAAATAATTAAAGCCATTGAAGAATCATAATTACTAACATTAGGGTTTCAAGGCCCATTAAAGCTTATTTATGTACATGGAACCCATAATTAATCAAAATATGCATAAATATTATCATTTTGGATCTAATGTGTCCTTTTTATAATCAACATGTTAATATAAACTTTAAACATCCATATAACTCTTCCCGAATCATTAAACATCATAGATTAGGGTTTCTTACTCATTAATGCATTAAAGTTGATAACTTCAACTACTTTTCGAATTAGATGATGAATTAGGATCTAAATCTATTTTAATGGATTCCTCGCATTTTTCTGAGCAAAATTCATATATTATATGCATCCATCTGAGCTACCATTAATTATATACGATTTTCACAAAAATCACTTACTTGGACCAATGGGAGGCTACCACGTCAGCCTTTCCCATGCAACACGTATCTCAACCGATTTAGAAACATAACAAATTGTCTATTTTTCCCTCGTGTAAGTTTCCAACTCTTCATTCCCCGGAGGGTTAAAACTGTCCAAGCGGCCCATCATCCCCTTCCTCGCGCGCCCTAGCGCTGCCGTCGGTGTAGCCGATCGCGGGGGGTCTTGTCCCACCTCCCCAAGGCTTAGAGATCACCGACAGCCATCACCCCACCTCCTCCATGCTCTTCCGTGCCTAGCCAGGCCTCAAAGAATGGCCGAAATGACCGTGTGTAAGGGTGCTAGGCCTGCAACCTGCAACAAAGATGCAGACCTCCTACAGATGTTGCGCGAAGGTGGGAGCATGGGGATGAAGGCTGAACGTTCCTAGGTTGTCGTGGGAGCATCAAGCCTTCATTATGATGACTCAATGGCCCCTCATTGCTTCAGGGTTAGAACTATTCCCTAATCTAGGGTTTTGAGGGAAAACAAAAAGAAGGAGAGAGAAGGATAAATGGGATTCTCTTAGACTCGGGCCAAGGGTTCTACCCCTTATATAGGGGAGGGCAGTGCCTATCCACGAGATAACAAGTCCCTCTCCCCATAGGACATCTACTTTCCTTCATTAAGAAGTAATCTTCTCTCTCTTAAATATCTCCTTCATAATCTATATCCTTTAGATATTAGGAATTCGAAAGTTATCTCTTTAATCATCTATGTGCTTGGATTTTAATCCATTACCCACAAAATCTTATTTTCCTAAAGCAAATAACATTTCTTTTTCTAAATTCAAAAGGTTATTAATCATGTACCACATTATTCTCATATTTTGTATTATTTTCAGTTTCTCTTTCTTCTTCTTTATTGGGACTCCTTGAACCCTAAGAAATCTTAAGATTTCGAAATTCCTTTTTAATGATGCTTGTTATCCTTCTAGATGCATCTACATCCATTATTTCACATTATCTTACTTATTCTTTTATTAAAAGATTTCTTTTCAAGAATTTTTCTTTATCTTTTATCTCTTTTTCCCTCTTTTCCTATTTCTTTCATTAGAAATCATAGGTATATGAAATTTACTGCATTGTGGCCATTAATACTACCTTCTAGAGATTTCCATGTATTTCTCATAAATACTTTACTTAATATTCATTATCTTGTATCTTTTCCTAATATTTGGACTTTTCTTCTTTTCTTCTCTTTTATATCCATTATTGGATTAATATAATAATAGGAACCACGAAATTCCTATCAAAAGGGAGATTTTCAAAGAAATCCATCATTTCAAGCAAAGCATACAATCTTTTCAATCAAGCACATATTCATAAAATCATTACGTTTCACTTATGAAAACATATGCAAAATCGAGGTTGTACAACTATCCTGACTGCTGGAAAATAATTGAAGGTTGTACACTACAACTAATCGAGCTATACTCACTCCCACCATCATCATTACCAGATGTCTCAATAAGGGAATTTGTTGACCATCCCTCAACCTTGGCTAAGCCATGGGATCAAGAATTGATTAGAGAAGTGGATCTAAGTAGAGAGAATATTGATGCACTAACCTCCTCCTTAGCTCCTCATCTCCAAGAACAAGTACACCCTCTTAAACAACTACTACAAAAGTAGGATCATTAGCTCCAAGTAACTATCGAGATCAATTGCAGTGGAAGTACACTTCAAACTGTTGAACAAGGATTCATCCAAAAGCATTAGTTTGATAGAACGATATTCCAACATAAGTGCATGGAGGAATTGACGAATCTTGATAACATTGCTACTCAAGTTAAAAAACTTCATGATAAGGAAGTTGAACAAGGCAGGAAGCTTCAACAACTCATCATTTTTGTTAACACACGGTTGCAAGTACCACACGACATTGAAGATTTTAGTCATGAAAACCAATTCATTGGGCTTGAAGAGGAGTTTGCCACACCATCCTATTCAGACCATCAAATGGATTCGTGAGGATTTTTCTATGAAGACCCACCAACTTAGGAGACCCATTCATTTTATCTAGATGATTCAGCTAATCAAAAAATGGAAGATACAAGCCATGTGCATGAATGGTTTTATGACGATGATGATGACTTCTATCCTCATCAGGGTAGTCAAACAACCTCACAATAGGAGGATCAATTTCAAGAGCCTGAATCAAACTTTGATCCAAACCAAGGTAGTATCTCTCGGTTTGAGACTTGTCACTTCACTTTGAGCAGTACAACAATTATGAGAACGACGACAATTTTTCACATTGGGACAGTGAGTATACTAATGATGATGAGCTAGAGCAGCACGAGCCGACATTTACTACCATTATGTTGCAAGGGGTGGTAGGCATTGAAGGAGCAAGATGGATGATCCATTACAACATGGCTTCTGAGCATAAATATGCCCCAAATCCCATTAAATATGACAAGCTTGGGGTAGTAGAACAACAAATAGATTCACATGGGGGTACTTCTTGTTCAGAAGGTGATTGGATGTGTAACATACCGAATCTCAGGGTCTTCCCTGCAATTTACCCACTTTTGAGCTTTTCTTAACCTTCAAGTCCATTTGGACCTTTTCTATAAATTCCAAATCCTTTTGGATCATTCTTGGACTCCTTGTGCATTTTGAGCACAATCTGAGGTTGAAATCACTATTCACCCTCATTTATGTAAATGGAGGGGTGTTTGCACAAATAACCCACTTAAGGGGATAAGTTAAGGCTAATAATGTAATTTGGCCATTAAGGATGGAAATAAGTAGATAATATTTATTTGGAGCTTTTTGGATAAATATATTAATAATAATATGTAATGTAATTAATTATGAGTGTAATTAACCTTTATTGTTTCTCTCTCCTCGAAATATGATTTTAATTCATATTAATATGTTATTTTGTTGAGAAATGATTATTTGAATCCTAATGTGTTTAATATCTCGAATTTACTCACATGTCTCTTTTAAAGAAGTATTTTCATATAAATCCTTCATTTTGATATATTATTATATTCTTTTATGAGATATATATTTATTAATGACCATATTATGTATTAAACATGGATCTAATTGCATAGCATTGTAAAATACGTCATTATGAACCTATGGTCCAAATTTGGTGGCTTTTGGAGTTCTTTTGACCCCTCAAATGGATTTTATTAGCTTTTAATATAGTGTAGTGCATTAATCGATTCATTTAAATCGGGTGTAACGCTATAGTTCCGTTATTTTTCGCTCTGTCACGCGCCCCTTTCATCTTCAGCGCCATCGTACGACTCCTTTTTAATCATTGGATTTTCACCCCAATCTGACGGCCAGGGCATCGTCCCTTACCTCCCGCTCTCACGCGATCGAACAGCCGCTTCGCGACAGCCATCTTCCCCGAACTCGTTCTCTCTCCCTCCTTCATCTATTCACTTAATTCTTGGGGCTTTGGGTTTGACTCTCCATGAAGGTTCAGATGAACCCTTGTTCGCTCCGTCTCCTCCACCACAGGAAAAACGCCCATTTGGGTAGTGAGGGCTTCTCTCCACCCTCGAGTTACAGACGGCGACTTGAGATCCCTCCCACCTATATAAGGTTCCGCCTAGCACCCTAACATTGCCTTAAACCTTCCTCCTCCTTCAATTTCACCTCTCCATGCCCGAAGCAGCCTGACCTACTCCATCTTCTTCTCAGGCAACCTCGACCTGTTGCTTGCACCTCCGACCACTTCAGACCAATTGCTTCTTGGGTGAGCATCCTCGACCTCCCCTCTACCTTTTCTCTTCTTTGTTTTGTCTCGCGATGGCCCCGATCCTTCTGTCCTATAGAGCCGCCATAGAGAAACCGCCGGCGCCATGTCTTTTTGCGTGCTGGAGCTCCTCTGACCTCACTACCACCGCCGTTCGATCCGCCCTGAGCTCGCCTTCGATTCCCGGCCCTTGGTCTCGCATTTTTCGGCTCCTAGCTACGGCTTTGATCCCCGCTTTGTTCCCCTGTTTCCGGCTAGGATGAGTGTCCTGCCTCTGCTCCAGTGCATGCCTTGGTGCGTTTTTGAGCTCGCTGTATCCGCGAGACATCGGGGAACAAATTCCCGTCTCAGCTTGGAACAAACCCGCAAGGAAGCGGGTAGGAGCGATGGAGCCAAGCTCTAGGTTGCTCCCTCGCCTTGGCTGAGGAAGGAGAAATTGGGGTCAGGCAAGGACCAATGCGCCCCTGCCCCGCCATGGGCCATTGTTTTAGGGCTGGGGGTATTCTGGACATTTCGCCCATGTTCTTCTTCGCTTGCACAACCAATTGATAGTTTCAAATGACGGTATTGCCCTCGTAGGTTAATCATTTCGATTTGGCCACCAGGGGTACTTTGGTACTTTCATCTTTACTCACTCGCCTTTGACTTAGACCACTTGGGCACGGACCAGTGACAAGGCCAAACCTGATTGGCCCATGTCAGTCTGGGTCCGGCCACTGTGGCGCCCAATTATTTTTATTTTTGCCTATGTGGCTTTTTCCTAATTTCTAATTGGTCAGGTTTACTTAATTCATAGTAAATCAACCATTGGTCAGAAAAATACGAATAAATAGTCGATGGAAAGGATTTTTAACGTAGAATCTGATTTAATGATTTTTGAGACCTGATTCTCAAGGGTTTTCTGAAGTTTTCTTGGGATGGCATTTTTAGTATGTTAAATTTTCTAAAATACCTAATTAACTCATTTTAACCCCAAAATAGGTAACGAAACATGTTTTCTTAATCAGGAGAATATGAGTAATCGTTTGGACTTGGTTTTGAACCCTAAATCGTGGTTTTGTAAAATTAGGGTTTTTCCTATGTTTTATGTTTTTACATATATTAATACTTGTGTTATGTTTATAACTAGGATATAATGGTATGGTGATACAATCTGTTTGGTGGATGTGATGGTAATGTATATAATCTAAGGTATGTGAGCCCTATTTCATATGTGACCCCTATGTATGTGCATCCTATTCTAGTATGTGGACTCTATTCATATATGTGATGATAAATGTGCAATACACCTACTCTCAGTTGGGATCTTATCCAACCCCACCTTAAGGTTGTGCTAGCCTGATTATCCCTCTAATTGCATCTATTGGCTCTTTACTTATTTTATGCTTCTAATGCCATTGTGGCTCATTCTCTAGAACATGTGAATCATGCTACTACATATGTTGCCTCCTTTACATGGAAATGTTGTAATCTTGTTATTGCCTATGTTGGTTTATCCCTTTGAAATATTTGGAACATTGTATAATGTTGATTCTTGTTGACTCTTTTAATTCTTGGAACTCTTGGATATGGTTGTGGCCTAAGATGGCCTATTTGTTTATTCTTGGGTTTTATTCCCAATGCTATGATGTTATTTTGTTCTACTTTTCACTATGCTGCCAAGTGAATGTTTATGCATGATATAGTTATTGGCCAATTGACAATGTAGTGTACATGAGTACAAACCACCCATAGGGCACTGGGGTTTTAGTCCCCCTGCCGGGCACTGGGGTTTTAGTCCCCCTGCCATTTTATATATTAGGCACTGGGGTTTTAGTCCCCCTGCCACTTTTTAGGCACTGGGGTTTTAGTCCCCCCTCCATTGGTGAGGTCCGGTAGGTGCCTCACCCTACATTGAGAGGATGTTGAGTCATAATTTATATTCATGCAAATGTGATAATTGTTGATATTTAAATGTGGCAGTTTCTCTCTCCCATATTCATATATTTGCCTCATTTCTTTTGAAATCTCTTATTGTAGAGAATCTTTTATATTGCAAAGCTTTTTATTATTATTTGTCCTATTCCTTTTTTTTAACACATACCTTTTATCTCTCTCTTGCTGGATGACCCCAACCATCCAGGTTAGGGATCGAAGTGCGCATGGAAGCTTGGTGAACCTAAGGCTAAGGATAGAAGATGAAGAACATATAGTATATGATCATAGTTGCTTTTATGTTTTAAGTAGTTTGTTTGGAGACAATGATGTTTTAGTCTAAGTCTTCCTCTACCTAGATCCTTATTCTTGTATAAAGTTGTACTTCCTTTATGGAAATTTTGTAATGTACTCTTTATACATTTTGAATGAAGTCAAGATTTAATTCTTCCGCTGCCACACCATTGGTGTTTTTGTTTGCCATGATTTTTAGTATAGACTTGGTCTTTACAGCATGGTATCAGAGCATCAAGGTAGTCGGATTCTTTACTAGTTCAAAATTGTCTCCTAGTTAGAACCCTTATCTCATCTAGTTTCCCTTTAGCAAGTTTTTCACCTTAGAGTTAACCTATGAAGAATGTTTGATTTAGGATCATAATAATTTCATATTAGAAATAAAATTTGTCAACTTTTTGGTAAATTGTTTATTGAGTAGCTATTAGAGCAAGAAGTTGAAGTGATGGTGTCTAGAAAGGGTCAGAGCTTGGGGGCTGGCAATATTTTCCTCCGCCCCACTAGCTTGGTAACGAGGACTCCTGAGCTCATATGACCTGGCCTGTCCTGATGTGAAACGGACAGCTCGAAATAGTCTACCGTTAGACATATTACCTTATTGTTGAGTAACCCTAGAAACCCTTATATGATGATTTGATTTCTTTTCTCAAACAAAAATCATCTTGTAATCCCTAAATATCTTATATGAGCCTTAGATTTCCATGTTAGGGTTTAGTGTGCCCTATGCTATACCTTGAGTTGGAAGGTAGAGTTTAGTAAGACTGTCATGCTGGATCTTATACCCTTAAAATAGTTTGACTTAGTCAACCGTTTGAGTGGTAAGGTAGTGTTAGTACCTTGATAGATTTTGGAGTTGTTGATTTCGAGGACGAAATCCTCTTTAGGGGGTTGGAGTCCCTCAATGCCTTGAAATCAAGAAACTCTAACTCCTTAGACATGGGTTTAGTGAGAGTTGAACAAACCTAATATGATTGTAATTCATCTTGTTTGATTATGAACAAATGGATAAGTCATATAATTCTCATTCTTGAACCTTAATATATTCTTGATGCACATAATCATTAATTATTCATATGTGGATATACATAGTTTTGATTAACTCACCCTAATGGTAAAATGTGTATGGTAAAATACACCCTAAGGATGCTTTAATATGTAATGGTCATGTGGACCTAAACCCTAAGATGTAATCATCTAGCCTTGACAACATATGCATATATAAACCCTTCATGCCTTTCTTGATACTCTAGTGACATTAGGTGTCATCACATGATATACCTTAATGCATGTAAATGGATTATAATCACTTAATCATATTTGTGACCTAATTATCAACACATGTTAGGCATACCACCTTGTTCACTAAAATACATCTTATTGATCATCTTATTGGTTTATGAATCAAATCAGTAATATGATAATGAGTAATTTGATTCATATAATGTAGTAATTAGTGTTATAAGATAAAATGATTAATGATTCATGATATGAGTATGTTAGATGTTGTGCCAATATGTAACTTAGATATAAGCCATTAATGTGACACATTTAGTCTTGTTATTAGATTAATAATTTGTTGGATAAAATTATATGGCATAATCCCACATGATGTAGTTATTGGATAATAATATTGAGTTATTTAGGTTTTGACCTAATACATTAATTGTTGTTGGGAATGGTTTAGTATATGTTGTAATGGCTTAGTAAACCCTAATTGTGCTTAAAACCCTTGATAAGGGAGATACCCATGATATAATATTGAGATGTAATTGTTTGAATAAAAAGTGGCACAAGTGTTGGTATAATAGGTATGCTGCCTTTTTATGTTAGAGTTTGTGCTAATTAGGCAAAGATGCTAATTATGCTGAGTTTGATATAATGATATAGGTTTGGTGGAAACCTTAGTAACACCTGACTTATGTAGATTTTGTGTTGTACCCTAGATTAAGGGTTATAACCTAGTGTTTATGGTTGGGATGTTGCACACCCACCCTCTCTTCTCTCTTGTTGTGATTTTGGGGACGAAATCCTCTTTAAGGGGTGGTGTGCTGTAACATACTGAATCTCAGGGTCTTCCCTACAATTTACCCACTTTTGAGCTTTTCTTGACCTTCGAGTCCATTTGGACCTTTTCTATAAATTCCACATCCTTTTGGATCATTCTTGGACTCCTTGTGCATTTTGAGCACAATCTGAGGTTGAAATCACTATTCACCCTCATTTATGTAAATGGAGGGGTGTTTGCACAAATAACCCACTTAAGGGGATAAGTTAAGGCTAATAATGTAATTTGGCCATTAAGGATGGAAATAAGTAGATAATATTTATTTGGAGCTTTTTGGATAAATATATTAATAATAATATGTAATGTAATTAATTATGAGTGTAATTAACCTTTATTGTTCCTCTCTCCTTGAAATATGATTTTAATTCATATTAATATGTTATTTTGTTGAGAAATGATTATTTGAATCCTAATGTGTTTAATATCTCGAATTTACTCACATGTCTCTTTTAAAGAAGTCTTTTCATATAAATCCCTCATTTTGATATATTATTATATTCTTTTATGAGCTATATATTTATTAATGACCATATTATGTATTAAACGTGGATCTAATTGCATAGCATTGTAAAATACGTCATTATGAACCTATGGTCCAAATTTGGTGGCTTTTGGAGTTCTTTTGACCCCTCAAATGGATTTTATTAGCTTTTAATATAGTGTAGTGCATTAATCGATTCATTTAAATCGGGTGTAACGCTATAGTTCCGTTATTTTTCACTCTGTCACGCGCCCCTTGCATCTTCAGCGCCATCGGACGGCTCCTTTTTAATCATCGGATTTTCGCCCCAATCTGACGGCCAGGGCATCATCCCTTACCTCCCGCTCTCACGCGATCGAACAGTCGCTTCGCGACAGCCATCTTCCCCGAACTCGTTCTCTCTCCCTCCTTCATCTATTCACTTAATTCTTGGGGCTTTGGGTTCGGCTCTCCAAGACGGTTCGGATGAACCCTTGTTCGCTCCGTCTCCTCCACCACAGGAAAAATGCCCATTTGGGCAGTGAGGGCTTCTCTCCACCCTCGAGTTACAGACGGCGACTTGAGCTCCCTCCCACCTATATAAGGTTCCGCCTAGCACCCTAACATCACCTAAAACCTTCCTCCTCCTTCAATTTCACCTCTCCATGCCCGAAGCAGCCTGACCTACTCCATCTTCTTCTCAGGCGACCTCGACCTGTTGCTTGCACCTCCGACCACTTCAGACCAATTGCTTCTTGGGTGAGCATCCTCGACCTCCCCTCTACCTTTTCTCTTCTTTGTTTTGTCTCGCGATGGCCCCGATTGTTCTGTCCTATAGAGCCCCCGTAGAGCAACCGCCGTCACCATGTCTTTTTGCGTGCTGGTGCTCCTCCGACCTCACCGCCACTGCCATTCAATCCGCCCTGAGCTCGCCTTCGATTCCCGGCCCTTGGTCTTGCATTTTTCGGCTCCTAGCTACGACTTTGATCCCCGCTTTGTTCCCCTGTTTCCGGCTAGGATGAGTGTCCTGCCTCTGCTCCAGTGCACGCCTTGGTGCGTTTTTGAGCTCGCTGTCTCTGTGAGACATCGGGGAACAAATTCCTATCTCAGCTTGGAACAAACCCACAAGGAAGCGGGCAGGAGCGATGGAGCCAAGCTCCAGGTTGCTCCCTCGCCATGGCTGAGGAAGGAGCAATCGGGGTCAGGCAAGGACCAATGCGCCCCTTCCCCGCCATGGGCCATTGTTTTAGGGGTGGGGGTATTCTGGACATTTCTCCCATGTTCTTCTTCGCTTGCGCAACCAATTGATAGTTTCAAATGACGGTATTGCCCTTGCAGGTTAATCATTTCGATTTGGCCACCTGGGGTACTTTGGTACTTTCATCTTTACTCACTCGCCTTTGACTTAGACCACTTGGGCGCAGACCAGTGACAAGGCCAAACCTGATTGGCCCATGTCAGTGTGGGTCCGGCCACTGTGGCGCCCAATTATTTTTATTTTTTCCTATGTGGCTTTTTCCTAATTTCTGATTGGTCAGGTTTACTTAATTCATAGTAAATCAACCATTGGTCAGAAAAATACGAATAAATAGTCGATGGAAAGGATTTTTAATGTAGAATCTGATTTAATGATTTTTGAGACCTGATTCTCAAGGGTTTTCCGAAGTTTTCTTGGGATGGCATTTTTAGTATGTTAAATGTTCTAAAATACCTAATTAACTCATTTTAACCCCAAAATAGGTAACGAAACATGTTTTCTTAATCAGGAGAATATGAGTAATCGTTTGGATTTGTTTTGAACCCTAAATCGTGGTTTTGTAAAATTAGGGTTTTTCCTATGTTTTATGTTTTTACATATATTAATACTTGTGTTATGTTTATAACTAGGATATAATGGTATGGTGATACAATCTGTTTGGTGGATGTGATGGTAATGTATATAATCTAAGGTATGTGAGCCCTATTTCATATGTGACCCCTATGTATGTGCATCCTATTCTAGTATGTGGACTCTATTCATATATGTGATGATAAATGTGCAATACACCTACTCTCAGTTGGGATCTTATCCAACCCCACCTTAAGGTTGTGCTAGCCTGATTATCCCTCTAATTGCATCTATTGGCTCTTTACTTATTTTATGCTTCTAATGCCATTGTGGCTCATTCTCTAGAACATGTGAATCATGCTACTACATATGTTGCCTCCTTTACATGGAAATGTTGTAATCTTGTTATTGCCTATGTTGGTTTATCCCTTTGAAATATTTGGAACATTGTATAATTTTGATGCTTGTTGACTCTTTTAATTCTTGGAACTCTTGGATATGGTTGTGGCCTATGATGGCCTATTTGTTTATTCTTGGGTTTTATTCCCAATGCTATGATGTTATTTTGTTCTACTTTTCACTATGCTGCGAAGTGAATGTTTATGCATGATATAGTTATTGGCCAATTGACAATGTAGTGTACATGAGTACAAACCACCCACAGGGCACTGGGGTTTTAGTCCCCCTGCCGGGCACTGGGGTTTTAGTCCCCCTGCCATTTTATATATAAGGCACTGGGGTTTTAGTCCCCCTGCCACTTTTTAGGCACTGGGGTTTTAGTCCCCCTGCCATTGGTGAGGTCCGGTAGGTGCCTCACCCTACATTGAGAGGATGTTGAGTCATAATTTATATTCATGCAAATGTGATAATTGTTGATATTTAAATGTGGCAGTTTCTCTCTCCCATATTCATATATTTGCCTCATTTCTTTTGAAATCTCTTATTGTAGAGAATCTTTTATATTGCAAAGCTTTTTATTATTATTTGTCCTATTCCTTTTTTTTAACACATACCTTTTATCTCTCTCTTGCTGGATGACCCCAACCATCCAGGTTAGGAATCAGAGTGTGCATGGAAGCTTGGTGAACCTAAGGCTAAGGATAGAAGATGAAGAACATATAGTATATGATCATAGTTGCTTTTATGTTTTAAGTAGTTTGTTTGGAGACAATGATGTTTTAGTCTAAGTCTTCCTCTACCTAGATCCTTGTTCTTGTATAAAGTTGTACTTCCTTTACGGAAATTTTGTAATGTACTCTTTATACATTTTGAATGAAGTCAAGATTTAATTCTTCCGCTGCCACACCATTGGTGTTTTTGTTTGCCATGATTTTTAGTAGAGACTTGGTCTTTACAGGATGACTCAGACTATACCAAAAAATTATCTAAGCATCCAACCTCAAGTTCAGAGATGGAGAAATAAGAGAGGTGTCCTCTAGAAAACTTTCAACCTCTCCCCTTTATCTCATCCTATGTTGACATCCTAGGACCTGTGTATTCAGATTCATACATTGATGGGTACCTTGAGGATGCTCTATTGAGGAATTTATTTCTTTGCAGTTCAAATCAATTTTGGCATAGAGATGACTTCACTGAGTCACTAGACTATATTCCTCTACTTTAGAATTAGAAGGGCTCATATCTCCACCTATTCTACTCCTACATGGTGGATCCAATAGACAAAACATAGGCGACACTGGTCCCAAAACTTAGGATTTGTGATCCCAGTGTCAGTATTATGGGGCAACCACCCCCTTTCTCTTACTCCATTATTTTCTCTTTTTGTTAAAATAAATTCCTTTTTCATGTTCTTTCTTAGATGTTTTCTTTCCTCTAACTACTTAAATATATCCTTGCATACATGAACCTCTACACACCCCGATCATATTACTAGATAATGTGATTCATATGATGTGTTGAACAAAGATGACTCCTTAGAACTGTATAAATCAAGAATAAAGATCAGTATGAGAATTAAACCCAAACTTGTAAATGATTGTGTAAAATTGGAAAGATGCTCAACTGTAGGTGTAATTACTTCAATTAAAGGTGATACGTCTTTTGAAGATGATACATGCCTAATACATGTACTCTAGTATATGGACTATGAGCAAGTTCCACATAAATGATGACTTTTATACAAGTCACATAATGATGAATTGAGAGATGAATACAGATTTAGGAGTAAGAAGAAGTAAGCCTAAGCCCTTGTATTTACTAAATTAATATCTTGTAAGAAATGGATGAAATGTTTATAATAACCGAAGCAAATTTGAAAGTCAAATGACATGGTATATGTTTGACGATGAGATATAAGTAATGGGCAAGGGTGAACTAAATTATGATGATAAGTGATGGATGATTAATTAATATAATAAGTATGAGGAAATCTTTTATCTATGTACTTTAGATACATCTAGGTCTATATAAACTGAATGTAATACACTAAAGTAAGCCTATAAAGGATTTAAATGAGAGTGAAACTTATGAATTTAGAATGACGTGTTTCAAGAGTAGTAGTAGACATGAAATGAAATAGGTTAAAACTCTTGAATATGAAATGAAGGGAAAATGATCACATTTAGTAGACTGATGTAAGAGTCTAACTGCAACCATAAAATGATGAGCTAAGTGATGCTAAATAATAATGATTTCAAATGATGGATTAATGAATGAATATCAAGTGTTGGCATGTATGCCCAGAGAGCGAATGATATGATGACTATAATGGGGCATTAGATACTTATTTGACAATGATAAAGGTGATTCCATCTATTGTGTTTGTCTCACTCATGAGATGATCACACAAAGCATGGTAAATGTATAAAGAATGATGCTACTCGATGACATATGTCTTCAGGTTGAGGACTTGAGAAATGAGATCATATGTATTATAAGAGTACATGCATTCTTTTTATGTCCCGAGTTAGATATTACTATAGAAGCAAAATAGACAACTATAATACAAAAGACTAGAGTGTGTGTTGACTGATGATAGAGTCTCATTAGTCACGATATGTGATATCACGTCAAATACATAGGTACATGTTACATAATAGAGTATCAGATAGACACACCTTGAGAGTGATAACTGGAGACCATGGGATGGTAGTCAGAAACATGTCTGATAGTGGTAGTGGTGATTATGGTTCTTAGACCTAAAGTCACTACACTCATCACATGTCATTCAATGTATTTTCACATCATCCAACATGACCTTGAATAAAGGTTTCCATAAAGGTGATGCTTGGGTATGTTGCAACACATGGGGATTGATTGTGAGTGATGTAGATGGGATTTATCCCTCCTACATAAGATTGGCATTTTGTCCACTTAAAAAGTGAGACTAAGAAATGTATGGCCATACTTGTGTGACTCAACATATGATATGTGATAATATCACATGCATCTCATATAATCTGCTCTAGTTCAAGGAACATAGATTGAACGTTGGGAGGATGACGACTCCATACCTTGATTTTAATCTGGATATTAGACAAAAAGTAACAATATGATCATAGTAACACTTATCACAGATTGTACATCTAAGTTGTTCTCCAACTTTCTAATTACTTGGATCTCAACGATGTGTTTCTAGATACCACATATTTTTTGTGATGTCATAAATTGATTATGGACATTCAGTGCCAACATAACTTGGGACCTATAGCGTCACACACATAGGATGCACGTACAATAGGAGTTTGTTCATGAATGATGTTTAAGTTAATTACTAAAGTGTTTAGTTATTCGATTTAAACAACTATGGCTGAAAATTGGGTGATAGGATTGTGAGTCGTTTCACTCAAGGATTGAGTTGATCGATTCAAGTGTCAGGTTAATTTAAACTACATTGGCTGAACATTGCCTAAACTGGGACATGAATCGATTGGTTCTGATAGTGAACTGACCAGTTCAAAGTCTGAAATGACTGCTTCAACTTGTGAATCACCTTGTTCAATGATCAATGAGATTGGATCAAGGAATGATGTTGATGTCATGTTACACATTAACCATCATATCAAAGCCAATATGTTTGCGAATATGTCATGTTGCGCATTAACCATCATATCAAAGCCAATATGTTTGCGAATAGGAAATAATTTGAATTGTTGGATTCAAGTATTAAACCGTTTATTTCACATGTGAATCGACCGGTTCAATAGTGAATTGACCATTTTATGGTCCATAACTTCTAGAAAATTCATGAAATTATGTTTCTTTGACTCCCAATTGATCTGGAAACCATGACCTTGGCCCTCCTATAAATATAGGGGTAGTTAAGGCTTTCATAAGGCACAAAAATAATCTCTGACAATTTTCGTCCTCTCATATTTGTGGTAATTAGAAATCCCAGCAATTCTTAACTATAAAAGGGAGAGACAACAAGAGAGAGGTAACAAGGAAGATCAAGTCAACACTAGCACATTGACGTTTGAAGGGACAACTCCTTCTTCGTGGCTCTGGTAGCACAACATGGAGTTTTTGATAGTACATGTGGACTGTGTAGAGGTGTGGAGGCCATTGCCACCATGATAGGTGGACAATAACCACCACTGTCCATGGTGTTGCACCATGATGTCGTTGTCTCCAGTTTTCTGTGTGCATCTTGCGGAGAGTGCAGATCTCTGTGTAAGAGTTGTTGTTGGACTTGCTCCTGGACTAGGTATACCTCTTGCTACCCATCTTTACTAGATACATCGTTGTTCATGCAATTTTATGGTTTGGGATTTGGGCATAAATTCTTATTGCTACTACCTTACTGTTGCCCTGATTTCCTAACATAAGTATAGTTGGATTCAATGACAAGAAGAGGGTTCAAGAATGTGAATTGATTTACAAGAATGTGTTCTTGGATTGTAATTTTTTGTTAGTGTACTTGTACTATGTGAATGATTTACTCAGATGATCTTCAAGTGAAAATCAAACATGTGATGATTAATAACCCTACTGAAAGAATGCTAAATGGTAGAACTATAGAATTAAGTGTATTATGCACATTTTGCTAGAAATTCAATTCATCTATTGAATTTGAAGGAATAAATATGTGTTGTATGATAAACATGTTTTGAATATGGTGGATGACATAAGATGTTCTATATGCCTATATTGTTTCTAGCTCAAGTGTCTTTGTTCATATTTTTTGAGAACTATGATATGGAATGAATTTATAATGAATATGTTGCGACTAAATTAACATGCATTGATTACAATTGCAGAATCATGTTTAGCATTAATGTTGCATGATGGGATGATGTGTCAGGATGATAGTCATTGATGATAAATCATATGAAATGATTTGGAAATGGGAAAACATATACTTTGTAAATTGTAGATTGTTTTAATTCATGATATACTGTTTGTGTTTATGTTAACCCTAATCTACTTTATATCATTGTAGTTGCACAAGAATATAAACATATGTTAACTAATGATTTGAAAATATTTAAGACGAGTAAAAAGGGATTAATAATAAATGAAATGAAGACGCATCTAGTTACGTGCAAGAATAATGTGAGTTCCCTGAGTGCCACATTGGGGAAATGAAATGAATTTCCTTATGGTAATTAGAGTATTATGATAAGGATTTTTGAAGTGTGGATCTAGACCTTTAAGGTTAGATCACCAACATATTGGGATGAGTCATCCAGTGTTACTTTGACCCTAAATCCTTTGTAGTGAAAGTCAATATCCATGAGGATGAAATGAAAAATGTGAAATATGATGATATGTGGTATTCTAATATGTTTTTATGTTTGTTCCTATCTCATGTGCCCAAGATGATGACCTGGGCCTCTTTAGACAACTATGTGGTGGACTAGGGTTTGTTATTACTATCTTAGGGTGGCCGGATAAACCCTTGATTGTGATAATCTAGATTTTTGGGTCCGATACCCCATATAGAAATTGAAGACCATGAATGTTATGCAGATGTTTAGTGCCAAATCAAGGGGTTAATCATCCAATTTTGGACTCTTTCACTTAAAAAGGGTAAGCATAGATGCAATAAATGATTATTAGATCTAATTGACATCCATTACAATGAATAGATTTTTATTCACCGACTTGGGTACTTATGAGTGCAAGAGGTCCATTTAGTAGTCATAATGAAATCGAGTGGTCAATTGATGAGCCTTGAGGTATATTAGGATTATTACAAGTGTTTTTGGACTTGTAGAATCAAGATTTGATGATTGTCTAAGTTGAATTCAAGGTTTATACACATAATTATAAGGTTGTTTGAATGATTATTTGCATTACAAATAATGGACTTTGAGTCTCAAACATTGTTGGAAGACACTTTAGGATAATGTGAGCCTATGCTACAAATTTCAAGATGTTTGGTTGTTCCTACAAAGAGATATACCTATTTGAAGATGAGGACATTAATGATATCAATATGATTGTACTTTGCTCTTTTAATCATTTATTACTTAGCTATATGACAGTTAGATATCACACATCAATTTTGTTGTATGGTTCATCTAGCATGGCCTCGTGGGTCAATCTGGGCCGTCCTCATCGGATCTAGCAGTGGAGACTTCATCTCCTACCTCCGGATTCCACGGGTGAGCTAGCATACCATGACTCCACTCGTCCTCTTCATTCTCTGGGGCACTGCCAGATATTTCTAAGCAAATAAACAATCATGATTTGTTGTGATATAAACAATGACCCCTGGATTAGCGGGATGAGGTGGCCTGAAGGAGAAGAACGACCACCCACTCCTCGCTCCTTCTCCATCCAAAATATGAGTAGTAGTACTAGAGTGTGGAGGTGATGATAAGGTCATACTGTGAGGTTCTAAGAAGGGTGAGAGAAGCCCTAAAACCGCAGACTCCTCCCCATCCTGGGTTTTCTAGCGATAGCCCCGAGCAACCTATCTAACCCTGTACTCTGTAGGGGAAGTCGGATGAATAGAAGACAACCTGGAGCCTTTTCAATGCTGAACCAACACATCTCTCTTGTTCCTGGAAGGGGTGCGACATTCCCTCAAACTTTTCTGGAGCGAGGAGATGCACAGATAGCAAAACCCTAAACTAGTAGGCTACAACTCTCCTCTCCCTCATCACCATTGTTTCCATCACTTCTTATAGTCGAGAAACTAGAAGACTTTAAGGGAGCAGCTAGAGACTGCGAGGAGAAGAACCCATTACAGGGAGCCGAGGTAGGACCAAGCTTGGAGTCCTCACCGGACAAGTAGCACAAGCACCACCCTACACTGGAGAATGAATGATCGGAGGCCCGTGCAGCGATACAAGAATCACAGGTTGGAGGCCAGTTGCCTTGACATCATCACACCCGACCCTGACTTCACAACGGTAACAATTGGTGGGTCAGCAAGCTAATCGCCTTACCAATCCAGTGCCATTACCAAATCGGCGGGTAACCAAAGGGCCCAGAACATCACAGAGGAGAGACGGGAGTCTGAAGGTACCAGATTTAGATGGAAATGGAGGAAGAAGACTGTTGGGGTCAAGCAATAGCGCTGGCGACTTGGGATCATCCTTGCTGAGAAGACGATCGCGTCGGGCCTGAAGTGCGAGATGAGGATTGGAAGAAAGAAGCTCTTTGCCTCATTTCTATGCAACGTGTGGGTAGGGAAGCCTGTCAGCGCTCACCGAACTCAATCACAGAGGAGACGACACTCAAACGCACTGGAACAGAGAGATGAAGAGGGAGAGGAATGACGGGAGTCATACTCGTGCAGCTAGGGCGGAGCTAATGTTTGCTAGACTGGGTCGCTAGGGTTACCTAGTCGGCCGAACCAAACCACCGCTGACCCCAAAGATAGCTGGGCATGATTGGAGGTGGTCCATCCAACGTGGGCAAATCAAAGTCTGCCACCTCAGGCAGTAGGACCCGCCAAGGTAAATACCTTCTAAAATCTCAGAAGTTATCTAAATCTTGCAAAATGCCTTATAAATAGCTCCCATGGCCAAATAATTTCTCAAAAATATTCCCAGACTCAATAAAATGCTCTCTTTATTGTGAAACCCCTATTTCAGACTTTTGAGACACTGATATCGTGATATTTAAATTAGATGAGAATGCTTCATTTAAATAGTATAACTAGTAATTGAGGATTATTAAATCTACAAAAAATACTACTGAACTATAATGTCATCGGGAATCAAAATATGTACTTTGATCATATTTTGATGTCAAATTAATAGGAATTTCCTCATTTATTATAATTAGATGCTTTAAACCTAATAATAATTCTAGAACATATTATAGGCATCATAAAAATATGAAACTTGGACCAGACCCTTAAAATGACTTACTAATCAGCATAAAAATACCAAAGATATGTTTTAGATCAGTAATACCTAGGTTTGTCCTGTTCTTAAATGGGACCTAAAAATGCTAAGGACAATGATGATCATATATTATTGATGCTCAGTTATATTTAATCAGGTCATGGACAAACTTATAAATGATCCAGGATTATTAGGATCTTCTGAACTTAGGTACGTGGTCTTATAAGTATAAGACTAGATTTCATGGTTGCTTATGATATGTAATATCATGAATGCTATTATTTGGATATTCATTACTTGGTTGAATTATTATGAGTTATACTTTGCCAAAATCTAATATAACATAAAAGGATATGGATGGGTTGTAGCTACTAGTGCACCTAGCCTGGTATGGATGTATGTTGCCTAACATGGAGGTATGATGCTTTGGCCCATGTCAGATGTATGATGATATAATTTTTGCCCATGCTGGATGTAAGTCAAGTGCAGATAAGTGTAGTACAACTGCATCAAATAAATGTAATAAAAAGGATGTTTACCTGATTTTCGCCTTAAGAAATGGTTTTTCTCTCTTTTTTTCTTTCTTCAAGTATTTTCCTTTATGCAACCTTACTAGTGTATCTTTTACCACGTACCAACTTTTGTTTATTCGTTTGTTTCACATATGTTTTAGGTTCAGAGATAGCATGGGAGAAAAAGAACAAGGAGTGAGCAAGTTGTTCAGGTTGTACCTTTTGTGTAGATCCTAGTTAGCATACATGTTCAGACTTGTAAAATTCTCTTTCAATATGCAATTGTAATTTCTTGTTGTAGTATAAATGTGTTAAATGTTGAGAATGTTATGGTGTATGCCTATGGTTGAATGTTCATGCATGCAAATTATACTTCCACATTGCTCTCTGATATAATTGCTAATGTTTTCGGATTTTGTCTTCTCATCTCCATGGGGTTTTGAAAAGGTGAAAATATGGGGATGTTACAGTTGGTATCAGAGCATGAACAATAGCTACACCTAACAATTTCTCACCATGAAACATAAAACTAAATTTCACCTTTCACTTTAAATCGTAGAAACTTAGTAAGTTGTTCTACATGAACTAGGTTTGACTTAGCCTCTAGGTTAGAACCTAAATGTTCGAGAACTAGGTTTAGACAAGTGTCTGAAACCCTTTGCATATAGAGCTCATATGTATTGGGTAGCTACACTAGTCTACACCATGTTCTCACCATTTCACTAGGTTACATGGCACCAGACTATCTACTGTGTGTTGGACACTTGAGTTTGCTGGTTTGGTTTTGTTTCCCAATCATCTCGCACCTCGACAGTTTTTTCTGACGCCTTCTTTCTCAGAGAAAAACTATATAATACTTTATTAGATATATGTAAATATAAAAATGTGTCCCTCAAACAGGAGAGTAGTGGATGTTCATGCAATCTAAGTGAAAGGGAGTGGCATCGGTCTAGAAGAGAGAATAGATCTAGATTAGATGTCTAGAGCCTCATAAGGTTGTGTGAATAGATCTAGATTAGATGTCTAGAGCCTCATAAGGTTATGTGATACATAGATAGACATAAGAAAGATGAAGGAGATAAGCATATAAAATCTTATCTAACTTTAATCCATGATGGTATAAGTTTCCTTATTATGACTGGAGTTGTATATGAGCCGAATCCACTCTTAGAGGATCTATGCTAAGTCATGATGATGAAAGTACATTCCATTTTCCTACTTAAGATAAGCTAAGTTAAGATAGAGATGAGTGTGCATGAGCCTTAAGCTCTTATACAAGGAGGATGTCTAGTGGTAGGATGAGATATGTGGTGAACTCTAGAGAGAGTAAGACCCATAGGGAGAAGGTCATAGGACCTAGCCTCCAATATATGAGATATATGTTAAAAAAAGTCCTACACTAGATTACTATTGAGTGTTGAGTTGAGTCCTTATGCATGATTCAAATCTATATGTGAGAATTGGGTAAAAGAAAAGGATGAGTAGATGACCCTTATGATAAAGTCAATCCTTTGGCTGAGTTAGGTCCTAGTTGGAGTGACATATTTTGTAAATCTCATCATTAGTTGCAAGTGAGGTAATATATGAACCCTAGTTATGAGAGTATGATGCTCTGTGCAAAAGATACTCAACATACATGTTCTCCCTTCTTCTTCTCCTTCTTAATATACAATGATAGAAACCTCACTTGAGCTATATAGATGATTTATATATGAGGAGTCACTCGTATAAGCTTGACCTATTCTATATCCCCCCCTATATCATACATGTAGTACCCAAGATTGAAATCATGATAAGTTTGACTTTAAAATATTCTTTTCCCCTTCATATGAAACATAAAAGATATGATGTTGAGATCATGGGATAAGCTTAGTATATTATCTCTTACCCTTCACATAATACATGCAAGACATAAAAAATTGAACTCATGGACTTGATATAAAGATATTTTTGGATCAAAGGATATATGATCAGAAATAGTTGTAATTTTGATTCTTCTCAATGTATGCTTCTAAGTTGAGTATGAATATCACACCATAGGGTGAAACCCTAATGGTCAAACTTGTTATGTAATCCCTTCTTAAGTAGAATATTTTTTTCTAATATCAAGGGGGAAGATAAATATCCTCTAATGCCAAAATCATTGTAAGATGTTAATGATGTTGTTAGATTTGAATGATATGAATACCATGGCATATAAACGAATTCCTCTTGAACTTTAAAAGTATGAACAAAACCTATACCCTTAGGGGTGATGTAATCCTAAGATATCATAATGTCATGTTATGGCTAAGACATTAAGTGATGCTTCCACATATATATAAGGTGGGGTGGACACACCCAAGAATATTTAGAACCTAAGCTGACAACTTAGAGTGCATGCAATTATAGTGGTCTTAGAACCTAAGAAATGATGATGTATATGAAGTTGAACTCCTAAATAACCTCTTAAGGATGACATTAGCTGAATTTTGAGGGAAAAATCCTATTAAGGTGGGGTAAATGTGATAATCTAGATTTTTGGGTTTCGATACCCCATATAGAAATTGAAGACCATGAATGTTATGTAGATGTTTAGTTACAAATTGAGGGGTTAATCATTCAATTTTGGACTCTTTCACTTAAAAAGGGTAAGCATAGATGTAATGAATGATTATCAGATCTAATTGACATCCATTACAATGAATATATTTTTATTCCCCAACTTGGGTATTTATGAGTGAAAGAGGTCCATTTAGTAGTCATAATGAAATCGAGTGGTCAATTGATGAGCCATGAGGTATATTAGGATTATTACAAGTATTTTTGGAATTGTAGAATCAAGATTTGATGACTATTTAAGTTGAATTCAAGGTTTATACACATAATTCTAAGGTTTTTTGAATGATTATTTGCATGACCAAATAATGGACTTTGAGTCTCAAACTTTGTTGGAAGACACTTTAGGATAATGTGAGCCTATGCTACAAATTTCAAGATGTTTGGTTGTTCCTACAAAGAGATATACCAATTTGAAGATGAGTACATTAATGATATCAATATGATTGGACTTTGCTCTTTTAATCATTTATTACTTAGCTATACGACAGTTAGATATCACACATCAATTTTGACGTATGTTTCCTCTAGCATGGCCTCGTGGCTCAATTTGGGCCGTCCTCGTCGGATCCAGCAATGGAGACTTCATCTCCTACCTCCGGATTCCACGGGTGAGCTAGCATACCTTGACTCCTCTCGTCCTCTTCGTTCTTTGGGGTGCTGCCAGATATTTCTAAGCAAATAAACAATCACAGTTTGGAGAAGAACGACCACCTGCTCCTCGCTCCTTCTCCACCCGAAACATTAGCAGTATTGCTAGAGTGTGGAGGTGAGCATAAGGTCATACTGTGAGGTTCTTAGAAGGGAGAGAGAAGCCCTAAAACTGCAGACTCCTCCAAAGCCTGGGTTTTCTGGCGATAGCCCCAAGAAACCTATCTAAGCATGTACTCTATAGGGGAAGTTGGATGAATAGAAGACGACCTGGAGCCTTTTCAATGCCGAACTGACACATCTCTCTTATTCCTGGAAGGGGTGCGACATTCCCTCAAACTTTTCTGGAGCGAGGAGATGCACAGATAGCAAAACCCCAAACCAACTACCTACAAGTCTCCTCTCCCTCGTCACCATTGTTTCCATCACTTCTTATAGCTGAGAAACTAGAAGACCTTCAGGGAGTAGCTAGAGACTATGAGGAGAACAACCCATTACAGGGAGTCGAGGTAGGACCAAGCTCGGAGTCCTCACCGGACAAGTAGCACATGTGCCACCTTGCACTAGAGAATGGATGATTGGAGGCCCATGCAGTGGTATACGAATCACAGGTTGGAGGCCAGTTGCCCCTGACATCATGACACCCGACCCCGACTTCACAATGACAACAATTGGGGGGTCAACAAGCTAATCGCCTTACCAATCCAGTGCCATTACCAAATCGGTGGGTAACCAAAGGGCCCAGAACATCACAGAGGAGAGACGGGAGTCTGAAGGTACCAGATTCAGATGGAAATGGAGGAAGAAGACTACTGGGACCAAGAGACAGCACTGGCGACTTGGGATCATCCATGCTGAGAAGACGATCATGTCGGGCCTGAAGCGCAAGATGAGGATTGGAAGAAAGAAGCTCTTTGCCTCATTTCTATGCAACATGAGGGTAGGGAAGCCTTTCACCGCTCGCCAGACTCAATCACAGAGGTGACGACACTCACTGTAATGACCCACACTTTTGAGTGACTAAAAGACCTTAAAGTCACAGATTGTAAATCATAATTTCCAGGATCAGATTCATGAAATAATGCAAAATAGTAAACAATTTCCATTAATGATCAAATATTTACATGTTTAGATAAAAAGCTCCTCTAAGGAGTTACATAACTTTTAAACAGGATTAACTTTTACATGTGTGAAGATAAACCATTAAGACTAAATCTTCATGATTAAATTGTAGTGTCTTTAACATCTTTATCTGTACCCTCATGTCCACGAATCGAGTATATATGATACCTAAAATGCCGACAAACAAATACACGGTCAGTATATTGCTATACTGGCACGTGGGTTCAAACAATAATTATAAGTATAGATATAAGCAAACATCTTTATCTTGTATATAAGAAAATAATCTTGTTTTTATATTCTAACCCATGTCTAGTCAACTACCTCAGGTGTAATGACTGTCCCTCCGGGGCTCGTGTGCATTACCCTTAAGATCAGTCTAACCCAGGGTTAAAAATACTATTATTTACTTTACATGATACTCATAGGAACTTTATAATTTGTAAGAACTAAATAAACAATCAAGCAATTTATTTGTCATTCAATCTCATCGAGAAACATCGGCAATCTCGAAATTCGATACATGTATATTCATAAGCATAACCACGTACCTTAATGCATCACAGAAACCATGCATAACAACTTATGTACTTTAGGAATGCAATCCAAACATCCAATCAACCAAGCACGTAATCAACAAGTATCTTAAGTCTGAGGCCACATGGCACCATTTGATTGGATGATGCTGAATAATCCAGAGCCATGCTTGGCACAAGTCAGGTCCTCGGTTCCCTTTTGGACCAAGCATGACTGATTCAATTGATTGAACCGTCGGCTATCCATGGACCGGCCCTCCTACTACCTCGCATTCGTCTTCACGAGAACGAACTCATCGCCCCTCCTGGAGATGTGGCGTTCCTTGGTATGGGGCCTCACCGCCGAGGGTGGCACCCTCAGGGCTTCCCTTGCCACTCGGTCTGCCTAAGCTCCCTCTACTCTTCCCCTTTGTTCTCTTGCGGCAACTTCCGCCCGACGCACAACCGCACTGCAAGGCTCTCAGCACCGAGCCTCCTCACCACTAAGGGTATCCGCCTTGCCGCCATGTTGCTGCTACAATTGCTACCTTTGGCCCTTCCAGCCGTGACCCTTACTCCTCCTTGGCGATCATCCAGGTTGCGAGAATGCTGACCTACGTTGCCGCCAGCTGGAGGGTGATCATCCTCATGCTCTCCCACCACTACGACTCTGCCTGGGGTTGTGGCAGGGAGACTCCTGATGAGGCTGGCTGCGCTCTAGGTCTACTGACAGTGGCAAACACCCTCCTGTGCTCCTCCTGTGTTGACACCACTCTGGTTGTTTCCCAGCGAGCCGACACCAAGAAACCTTACAGGTTTCTGGACTAGTGGCGATGCACGTCTTGGAGGGAGGAGACCTAGACCAACTCCCCCCCATCTCAGCCTGGTCTTCACCAAGAATTGGCCCGACCTACAGGATGATGGACACACGTATTGTCTACAAGTTCCTGCCTAACATACGAAGGTGAGATCCAAGCAGAAAATCTGCACTTCTCCCTCATAGGTCCACAGGATCTGAGACCCTGTTCTGTGGTGGAAGCAACACCCCACCCTATATACATAGGTTAGGTGGTCTCTTAGGGTTACAGGGAAGATGGTGAAGAAGGTGGTGGCATGCCTGGCTTTGCTCCTGCTTTGAAACGCAGGGTAGGGCAGAACTTATATAGGAAGTACGAGTCTCCTTCCCAAAGGTAGATGGACTCCTTTCCTAACGAGAGTCCACGTTGGTCATGACTTACTAATGGAAAGGTACTAAATATAAAACATACACCTTTGCACATCCCTTCTTTCCTTTATCTTTCTTTTAAGCATTAAAAGATGCCCTTTTCTATTCACAATTATCTCCAATTACACGATTAGGGAGACACCAAGGCATATCTATATTTATCTCAACTTTCTCTTACTTTTCTTTTAAACCATGTTTCCTATTTCCTTTAGGGAACTAACGTATTGTTCCTTTATTTGACTTCCATGAAAAAGGTGGATAATCTTTAAATTAATCATTTAGTCCACCTATTATCTTGGATTATCCTAGAGATCCTCTCATTATCTTATATTCTTATTATCCATCAACCATAACTATTTTGGATACCTATTATGATTACGAATATCCACATTATCCACAATCATGTCTCATGGGCCCATATGTAAACTTTTATTATTCCATTGGGTCGAAAGTGTCCCTAAGGCCCATGAACAACATCTTGGGTCTTCCAAAGGCTCTGTGATCTAAATCACATTCCTTTATTGTCAATTAAGGCTTGTATCATCATTTCACCTTACATTAACCTTATATGAATACATATGTTCAAAAGCACATTATTGACTTACATTGATCATTTATTATGACTCTAAGGTTTGGATTCATCAACTAAAACCCTCAAAACCTTCATTACTATAGGTTACCTAATTTCAAATAGGCTTGAAATTTACAAATTTCAAGGATGTAACACTCACACACACCGGAATAGAGAAATGAAGAGGAAGAGGAATGACGCGAGTCAGACTCATGCAGCTGGGCCGGAGCTAATGTTTGCTAGACCGGGTCGCTAGGGTTACCTAGTCGGCCGAATCAAACCACCTCTGACCCCAAAGATAGTTGGGCATGACTGGAGGTGGGCCATCCAATGTGGGCAAATAAAAGCCTGCCACCACAGGCATTAGGACCCGCCAAGGTATATACCTTCTAAAATCTCAGAAGTTATCTAAATCTAGAAAAATGCCTTATAAATAGCTCCCATGGCCAAATAATTTCTCAAAAATATTCCCAGACTCAGAAAAATGCTCTCTTTATTGTGAAACCCCTATTTCAGACTTTTGAGACACTAATATCGTGATATTTAAATTCGATGAGAATGCTTCATTTAAATAGTATAACTAGTAATTGATGATTAGTAAATATACAAAAAATACTACTGAACTATAATGTCATCAGGAATCAAAATATGTACTTTGATCATATTTTGATGTCAAATTAATAGGCATTTCCTCATTTATTATAATTAGATGCTGTAAACCTAATAATAATTCCATAACATATTATAGGCATCATAAAAATATGAAACTTGGACCAGACCCTTAAAATGACTTACTAATCAGTAGAAAAATACCAAAGATATGTTTTAGATCAGTAATACCTAGGTTTGTTTTGTTCTTAAATGGGATCCAAAAATGCCAAGGACAATGATGATCATATATTAATGATGCTCAATTATATTTAATCAGGTCATGAACAAAGTTATAAATGATCCAAGATTATTAAGATCTTCTGAACTCAGGTACATGGTCTTATAAGTATAAGACTAGATTTATTGGTTGCTTATGATATGTAATATCATGAATGCTATCATTTGGATATTCATTGCTTGGTTGAACTATTATGATTTATACTTCGCCAAAATCTAATATAACATAAAAGGATATGGATGGGTTGTAGCTACTAGTGCACCTAGCCCGGTATGGATGTATGTTGCCTAACATGGATGTATGATGGTTTGGCCCATGCTAGATGTATGATGATATAATTTTTTCCCATACTGGATGTAAGTCAAGTACAAATAAGTGTAGTACAAACACATCAAATAAATGTAATAAAAAGGATGTTTACCTAATTTTCGCCTTAAGAAATGGTTTTTCTCTTTTTTTTTCCTTCTTCAAGTATTTTCCTTTATGCAACCTTACTAGTGTATCTTTTACCACGTACCAACTTTTGTTGATTCGTTTGTTTCACGTATGTTTTAGGTTCAGAGATAGCATGCGAGAAAAAGAACAGGGTGTGAGCAAGTTGTTCAGGTTGTACCTTTTGTGTAAATCCTAGTTAGCATACATGTTCAGACTTGTAAAATTCTCTTTCAATATGCAATTGTAATTTCTTGTTGTAATATAAATGTGTTAAATGTTGAGAATTTTATGGTGTATGCCTATGGTTGAATGTTCATGTATGCGAATTATGCTTCCAAATCGCTCTCTGATATAATTGCTAACGTTTTTTGATTTTGTCTTCTCATCTCCATGGGGTTTTGAGAAGCTGAAAATCTGGGGACATTACAGTTGGTATCAGAGCATGAACAATAGCTACACCTAACAATTGCTCACCATGAAACATAAAACTAAATTTAACCTTTCACTTTAAACCCTATAAACTTAGTAAGTTGTTCTACATGAACTAGGTTTGACTTAGCCTCTAGGTTAGAACCTAGATGTTTGAGAACTAGGTTTCGACAAGTGTCTGAAACCCTTTGCATATAGAGCTCATATGTATTGGGTAGCTACACTAGTCTACACCATGTTCTCACCATTTCACTAGGTTACATGGCACCAGACTATCTATTGTGTGTTGGATACTCGAGTTTGCTGGTTTGGTTTTGTTTCCCAATTGGCTCGCACCTCGACAGTTTTCTCTGACGCCTTCTTTCTTGGAGAAAAACTATATAATATTTTATTAGATATATGTAAATATAAAAATGTGTCCCTCACACAGGAGAGTAGTGGGTGTTCATGCAATCTAAGTGAAAGAGAGTGGCATCGGTCTAGAAGATAGATAGATCTATATTAGATGTCTAGAGCCTCATAAGGATATGTGATACATAGATAGACAAAAGAAAGATGAAGGAAACAAGCATATATAATTTTATCTAACTTTAATCCATGATGGTGTAAGTTTCCTTATTAAGACTTGAGTTGTATATGAGCCAAATCCACTCTTAGAGGATCTATGCTAAGTCATGATGATGAAAGTACATTCCCTTTGCCTACTTAAGATAAACTAAGTTAAGATAGAGATGAGTGTGCACGAGCCTCAAGCTCTTAGACAAGGAGGATGTGTAGTGGTAGGATGAGATATGTGGTGAACTCTAGAGAGAGTAAGACCCACAGGGAGAAGGTCATATGACCTAGCCTCCAATATATGAGATATGTGTTAAAAATATCCTACACTAGATTACTGTTGAGTGTTGAGTTGAGTCCTTATGCGTGATTCAAATCTATATGTGAGAATTGGGTAAAAGAAAAGGATGGGTAGATGACCCATATGATAAAGTCAATCCTTTGGCTGAGTTAGGTCCTAGTTGGAGTGACATATTTTGTAAATCTCATCATTAGTTGCAAGTGAGGTAATATATGAACCCTAGTTATGAGAGTATGATGCTCTGTGCGAAAGATACTCAACATACATGTTCTCCCTTCTTCTTCTCCTTCTTAATATAAGATGATAGAAACCTCACTTGATCTATATAGATGATTTATATATGAGGAGTCACTCGTATAAGCTTGACCTATTCTATATTCCCCCCTATATCATACATGTAGTACCCAAGATTGAAATCGTGATAAGTTTGACTTTAAAATATTCTTTTCCCCTTCGTATGAAACATAAAAGATATGATGCTGAGATCATGGGATAAACTTAGTATATTCTCTTTTTCCCTTCACATAACACATGCAAGACATAAAAATTTGAACTCGTGGACTTGATATAAAGATATTTTTGGATCATAGGATATATGATCAGAAAAATAGTTGTAACTTTGATCCTTCTCAATGTATGCTTCTAAGTTGAGTATGAATATCACACCATAGGGTGAAACCCTAATGGTCAAACTTGTTATGTAAGCCCTTCTTAAGTAGAATTTTTTTTCTAATATCAAGGGGGAAGATAAATCTCCTCTAATGCTAAAATCATTGTAAGATGTTCATGATGTTAGATTTGAATGATATGAATACCATGGCATATAAACAAATTCCTCTTGAACTTTAAAAGTATGAAAAAAACCTATACCCATAGGGGTGATGTAATCCTAAGATATCATAATGTCATGTTATGGCTAAGACATTAAGTGATGCTTCCACATATATATAAGGTGGGGTGGACACACCCAAGAATATTTAAACCCTAAGATGACAACTTAGAGTGCATGCAATTATTGTGGTCTTAGAACATAAGCAATGATGATGTATATGAAGCTGAACTCCTAAATAACCTCTTAAGGATGACATTAGCTGAATTTTGAGGGAAAAAATCATGTTAAGGTGGGGTGAATGTGATAATCTAGATTTTTGGGTTTCGATACCCCATATAGAAATTGAAGCCATGAATGTTATGTAGATGTTTAGTGCCAAATTGAGGGGTTAATCATTCAATTTTGGACTCTTTCACTTAAAATGGGTAAGCATAGATGCAATGAATGATTATTAGATCTAATTGACATCCATTACAATGAATAGATTTTCATTCACCGACTTGAGTACTTATGAGTGCAAGAGGTCCATTTAGTAGTCATAATGAAATTGAGTGGTCAATTGATGAGCCTTGAGGTATATTTCAATTATTACAAGTGTTTTTGGACTTGTAGAATCAAGATTTGATGGCTGTTTAAGTGGAATTCAAGGTTTATACACATAATTCTAAGGTTGTTTGAATGATTATTTGCATGACCGAATAATGGACTTTGAGTCTTAAACTTTGTTGGAAGACACTTTAGGATAATGTGAGCCTATGCTACAAATTCCAAGATGTTTGGTTGTTCCTACAAAGAGATATACCTATTTGAAGATGAGGACATTAATGATATCAATATGATTGCATTTTGCTCTTTTAATAATTTATTACTTAGCTATACGACAGTTAGATATCACACATAAATTTTGTTGTATGGTTCCTCTAGCATGGCCTCGTGGCTTAATCTAGGTCGTCCTCGTCGGATACAGTAGTGGAGACTTCATCTCCTACCTCTGGATTCCACAGGTGAGCTAGAATACCTTGACTCCTCTTGTCCTCTTCGTTTTCTGGGGTACTGCCAGATATTTATAAGAAATAAACAATCACAGTTTGTTGTGATCTAAAAAATGACCCCTAGATTAGCGAGATGAGGTGGCCTGAAGGAGAAGAACGACCACCCGCTCCGCGCTCCTTCTCCACCCGAAACATCAGCAGTAGTACTATAGTGTGGAGGTGAGTATAAGGTCATACTGTGAGGTTCTTAGAAGGGGGAGAGAACCCCTAAAACTGCAGACTCCTCCCAAGCCTAAGTTTTCTGGCGATAGCCCCGAGCAACCTATCTTACCATGTACTCTGTAGGGGAAGTCGGATGAATAGAAGAAGAGATGGAGCCTATTCAATGCCGAACCAACACATTTCTCTTATTCCTGGAAGGGGTGCAACATTCCCCCAAACTTTTCTGGAGTGAGGAGATACACAGATAGAAAAACCCCAAACCAGCAGCCTACAACTCTCCTCTCCCTCATCACCATTGTTTCCATCACTACTTATAGCTGAGAAACTAGAAGACCTTCAGGGAGCAACTAGAGACTTTGAGGAGAATAACCCATTACAAGGAGCCGAGGTAGGACCAATCTTGGTGTCCTCACCGGACAAGTAGCACAAGCGTCACCCTGCACTGGAGAACGGATGATCAGAGGCCCGTGCAGCAGTATACGAATCACAGGTTGGAGGCCAATTGCCCTGACATCATCACACCCGACCCCGACTTCACAACGACAACAATTGGGGGGTCAGCAAGCTAATCGCCTTACCAATCCAGTGCCACTACCAAATTGTGGGTAACCAAAGGGCCCAAAACATCACAGAGGAGAGACGGGAGTCTGACGGTACCAGATTCGGATGGAAATGGAGGAAGAAGACTGCTGGAGCCAAGCGACAATGCTGGTGACTTGGGATCATCCCTACTAAGAAGACGATCACGTCGGGCCTGAAGCGTGAGATGAGGATTGGAAGAAATAAGCTCTTTGCCTCATTTATATGCAACGTGAGGGCAGGGAAGCCTGGCAGTGCTCGCTAGACTCAATCACAAAAGTGACGACACTCACACACATCAGAACAGAGAGACGAAGAGGGAGAGGAATGACGGGAGTTAGACTCGTGCAGTTGGGGCGGAGCTAATGTTTTCTAGACTGGGTCGCTAGGGTTACCTAGTCGGCCGAACCAAACCACCGCTGACCCCAAAGATAGCTGGGCATGACTGGAGGTGGGCCAGCCAATGTGGGCAAATCAAAGCCTGCCACCTCAGGCAGTAGGACCCGCCAAGGTAAATACCTTCTAAAATCTCAGAAATTATCTAAATCTTGCAAAATGGCTTATAAATAGTTCCCATGGCCAAATAATTTCTCAAAAATATTCCCAGACTCAGAAAAATGATCTATTTATTGTGAAACCCCTATTTCAGACTTTTGAGACATTGATATCATGCTATTTAAATTAGATGAGAATGCTTCATTTAAATAGTATAACTAGTAATTGATGATTATGAAATCTACAAAAAATACTACTGAACTATAATGTCATCAGGAATTGAAATATGTACTTTGATCATATTTTGATGTCAAATTAATAAGCATTTCCTCATTTATTATAATTAGATGCTTTAAACCTAATAATAATTCCAGAACATATTATAGGCATCATAAAAATATGAAACTTGGACCAGACCCTTAAAATGACTTACTAATCAGTAGAAAAATACCAAAGATATGTTTTAGATCAGTAATACCTAGGTTTGTCATGTTCTTAAATGGGACCTAAAATGCTAAAGACAATGATGATCATATATTAATGATGCTCAATTATATTTAATCAGGTCATGGAAAAAGTTATAAATGATCCAGGATGATTAGGATCTTTTGAACTCAGGTACGTGGTCTTATAAGTATAGGACTAGATTTCTTGGTTTCTTATGATATGTTGATGAATACATATACATAGTAATCCAATCACCTCATTTAGCCAAGTTTTGGTTGCATTCGTTCATTTACTAGCTTTATCTTCTAATTTGTGCATTTACTTGGCTTAAATGCTTTATTGAGCTTTTATTGGCCTTATCTTCTTACATGCAACTTATATTGGCTTAATTGATTTTACTCCTATTTCTATTGATTTTCTGCACCCTTGTATAGGTCATTTTGAGCTTTGGGCCTCATCTCCTAGACCCATATTCATTTCAACCCTTGGATTAGGCTCGGTCAACCTTGGTCAACAGACCCTTGCTCCCTCACCCTTGCTGCTGTGCCTTAACCCCACCATCGTGACCTACCTCCGAGGTCGAGGCTCTGCTGCATCCCACCACAATCACGGTCACGACAATGCTCCAACTAATCGCGACCTCCCTCGACTCTACCCGCGGTTGCTGCTGATCACGACCAAGCCAAAAGATTGCGGACACTTGTCTGTGGTAATAACTATGACCTTCACCAAGTCTCTGCACCTCCCCTGCATAGCCGCGACCGTGGCAACCTATTCATGAAACCACAATCTCTTCCAAGCCACGCCACGACCGCAACATTCAAAACCCCGCGACCGCGGTGTAAGAAAAGCCGCGACCGTGCAAAAAGCTGCGACTGTGACATCATTAGAAAAATTGCAATCTACAGCTAAGGCATGACCGAACCAACAAGCCGCGACCGTGGCAAAACTCAATCGCGACCTCTACACCTGCTAAGAAAAGCTGCGACCGCGACATCATGCAAAAAGGCTGTGACCGCAGCATCATTCAAAAAGTCGCGACCGTGCAAAAAGCCGCGACCGCGGTAGAATTACTAAGGTCGCGAATCTAAGTCGGTGCCAACCTGCCTACAAATAGAACATGACTCCAGTCAGTCAAATCATCATCTCCCGATGCCATTAGGCTGCAGGTCTGTCCTGGGCCTAAGGAGATGATCTTCATATCCAAGAACCTACCCCCGTGGTGGTTTTGTGGCCTGTTTACCCAGATCTGGAGTGAAGTCTCGGATCTGCAAGCCACCTTGTTCAGATACGGATGTAGATCTAGATCTTGATCTAGATCTACTGTGTCTACACCACTTCCACACCACCATCTCGTCCACGAGCTACTCCTCCTACTGTGAGCGAGGACTACAAGAAGAAGAAGAAGGTGGAGAGAGGAGATCTGCCCCGTCTGTTGTGGTGTTCTTCTCTCTTCTTCCAGATCTGCTCCGATGTTGTATAGAAGACTGTTTCTCCATAGAGCTGCGATCATCTTCTTCACCATGCTCATGACATGAAATTCTCTCTCTCTTGTTATTCTTGCTTCTCTCACCATGAGCGAGTAGTTTACTTTCACTGGGGTGCGGGGACTAGCCCCGCTACCCATGCTTTCATATCCTTTTATTAAACATTCCATGGCATGTATATAATCTTTCATTTCGTTGTTAATCTTCAATGTGTGCTTGTGGATTGATCACCTGCTTGCATTTATCTTGTTCATTTCCTATGTTGTGAGAACTTTAATGCGTAGGTTTTGAATGTCGATTAACGCGGTTGACTCCCAAACTAGAAATGGAATGGGATTCCTTGAGGTCGTAAGTGTATCATCTGTGTGGTGACGAGCCATCTAACCCACGGTGATGCTTCTGTGTGCCTGACACATGTATAGGGGGCCCACAACTTCATTTGGATTTATGTATCTTTGGAGCCGTAAGTATGTGATCTGGATGGTGACGAGATATCTGATACCTAAGGTGATGCTTACGCGAACCTGACGCCCGTATGGGGGGTTTTGCAGCAGCTCTATTTGAATGGTTATATCTTGCCTGGATATTTGATGTTTGGATGTGATTGCATGTGTAGTGGTGGTGAAACCCGAGACCATCCCAGCGATTTCCATCATTAATCTTTAATCAACCTTTAAGCTTGCTCTTTTACTTTTCTTGCATTTAGTTTAATTAAACTCAAATCAATCAACCTTGTTCTAAATATTAGTCTTGATTCAACTAGATTCGACTAGAGAAATATTCTTAAAATTGTTGTCCCTTGGGATTCGATCCTCAACTATACTGCGATAAGACCCGTCCGCTTGTGGGTGATATTATTGCACGTTGTTTTGGTTAAAAACTTAGGGATTTCAACCCTAAGTGAGTTTGTTAGTGTGATAATATAAGCCACGTCAAATTCTGGCGCCGTTGTCGGGGACAATGGAATCGTCTAGTTAAATCTAATTCTTTTTTAGACTAATTTAAGTTTTTCTTTTACTTTTGATACTATCGATCATATAAACTCGAATTTGGTTCTACTCCGTCTATCTCACCAGCAAAAGATCTTTTCATCCTAGGTACCCACAAAGTCTAGTGTATGCATCGCTCAGACAGTCCTGGACTCTCTGCTAGCTTTGACCCTGAGATAGACATAACCTTTCACCGTCAGTATAGAGAGAACCGTGCAAGAATGGCTCAAGAGGAGGAAATCGCTCAAAGGGTAGCTCAAGCCCTTAATGCACAAAGAGATAGGCTTATGCAAGAAGTCTGAGCCGCAGTTCAAGAAGAAATCCAAGCAGCTCAAGCAGTAGCTCAACAAGCTGAGCTGCAAAAAGACCTTAGAGAATTCTCGATCCCTAAAGCTGTGGACGTTCATCACCCAGTGCAACCTCTTCCCATCAACGCTCCCAACTTTGAGATCCGAGCACATTGGATCACATTGCTTCAAAATAGCCCTTTCTATGGTAAGCAAGGAGAAGATAGTCAAGAATAGCTTCTGAGGTTTATAGACCTATGTGCCATGAAAAAGCAAAATTGAGTCACAGATGATGCCATCAGACTCCGTCTCTTCAAATACTCTCTTGCCGATAGAGCCATGAGTTGGTATAACTCCTTGCAATGTGAACCCATCACCACTTGGGAACAACTTCAAAATGTTTTTTTGGAAAAGTTTTATCCACCTTCTCTCACCTATGAAATTAGAGGATGAATAACACAATTCACCCAGGTCCCTGGAGAATCCCTAGCTGAAGCATGGGAAAGATACAAAGAGCTTCTACGCAAGTGTGCACATCATGACATTCCAAAGAATCAACTCATTGAAATCTTTTATAGAGGTGTGGACGATGATATCAAGAGGTTTTTGGATTCCTCGTCTGGAGGATACTTCATACGTCAGAGTTATGAGAGCACATGGAAGGTTGTCACCCTTGGAGATGAAAACCAAGCCAACTGGGGTAGATGATAAATGTATATATTTATCCCTTTTATTTGTATATTTTTTATATTTGTTTAGGATTGTTTTGTCATTTATTCTCTTAATTTCATAATTAGTTTTGTTATTTTATATTTTTCTCTTTAATTGGAGTTTTAATTCTATTTTCTTGGGTTTTGTAGGAAAATCACACAATTTGCAGCAGTCCAGAAATTCGTATATACCCTCCACCAAAAGTGACATAACTCTTACATTCAAACTCCAAATTGAGTGTACAGGTATTCATTGGAAAGAGAATTTAATTTCCTAAAATAAAGTCCTATTATTTGGACCGTTTCTGTGCTTTTAACGGGAGAGAAATACGTTCGAAGTCTCTGCTGCGAGAATCTGCATTAAAGGGAGTTACATGGTCAAGATAATTAAAGACAACAAACTTTCAATTTGACCAGATCCAGAAAATTCGAAAATTGGTCTCCCTCTCTTTTTTCCCTCTTTTTTGAGGGCAGCCTACCCCCTCCTCCTCCTATAAAAGGAGAGACTTTTCACTTGTAAAAGCATTCCATTCTTCATTCCATTTCATCAGATTTTTAGTTTGTATTTCTTTTGTTCTTGTTATGTCTGAGTAAATCTCTCTGGGGAATGGAAGTAGCCCCTTAGCCCGGTTCTATTCAATATAATCAATTATATTTCTCCATCGAACAAATGTCTTCTCTCTATTTCTTTGTGGTTATTTGGATGATCTGATATATTCTTATCGAGTGATATGACCGTGGATCTCTGTAAGAATGAAACAATAGTCCCTTAATTGCGATTATCATCTTTTCATCTATTTAATCTTATTTTTGTTATAATCCTTGGTGACGCGACCACCTGAGCCTTGGGTTTGAATGCCGGTTTGAATTCACATGCTTTTTGATATGATCGTGGATAATGACATGTTAAACGGTTGGGCAATGATCCGTGAATGCTGGGACCAACGGGTTCACGGGAAGTCTGACCCTTGTGAGTTTGTCCGTAAGGACATGTAACCACAAGGTCCTAATTTGATCTTTGGAGTTTAGAATTTGATTAGTTGAATAGCAACGTGGTTTTGGTGGTGATCTTCCGGACCCCAAATCTTAATTTCTTGATTAGTTAAATTTTATTTCAGCACTTTTATTTTTATTCTTAGTTTTACCAACTCTCTCCAATCGGAATTTAATTCTTGTACTTGCAATCGGATTTGGATTTCGAATTTTCTTTTCCGCCGTCCCTTGGATCGATACCTATCTATACTAAGTTGACTAGTTGTTCGTAACAAGTTGACAACCGGGTTAGAAGGTTAAACTCTAGGACTTTTCCTAGTGATTGTTGCGTGTACAACGACGCGCATCAATTTGGCGCCGTTGCCGGGGACGACATAGTTGTTTTTCAGATCTGGTTGCTTTGTATATCTTGTATATTCCTTGTTCATATTCTCTAACTTTCATAACTTTAGTCTTTTTTATAATTTCTTTTAGATTTTTGTAATTTTTTTTACCTTCCGAGCAAAATTCCGGAAGTGTATCTCCTCTTTCTGCTGAGTTTCCATTCCAGCAGTACTGCTTTCTAGTTATTTTTTTGTAATTTTAGTTTATTTTATAATTTTTTTAGATTTATAATTTTTAGCTCTCTTTGTAATTTTTTACTAACCTTTTATCTCACAATCTTTCTTCTCTCATTCATTGATTCACATATCTTTCAGGAATTTTTTTTCAAATGGAGTGGGCATCCCAATATCCCCCACAATGTTATTATTATGGTCTCTACCACCATGCATCTCTTGCCTGTCCAACTCTACCCCATGCTTATAATAGCACCCCTTTTAATTGCGAGCCCTTTCATCCTGGTGGGTATAATGTGAATCCACATTTTTCTGAGAACCATTATGAGGAACCTTGCTATCCATATTCTAATGGGGGATATGATCAACAAAATTTTGTGGGGTGTAACCAACAAAACCTTGGGGGTTATGAACATGTTTATGAAACTCAATGTAATCCTCAACAAGAAGAGAGACTTAGGGCCCTAGAGAAGATTGCATTAGAAGTTGAAAAAAAACTAAAAGCCAGCCGAGCCTTCTTAACTACCCTGCTAGAAGCCCAAACTCAAAATATACATTGTTCAAATATGATTCCTCATGATTTGATGACACCTTATAATATTGAATCTTCCTACCAAGATGGACGCAATGGAAATTACAATCCACCATCTTCTGGAGATTATTATGAGGAGCAATGCCACCCAAAACAATATGAGGAGTACTTTGGACAAGGACACTATGGGGAGTGTGGCGAGGGTGACCAAAATTTTGGGGTGTATAAATCCTATGGTGAAATGCAAATTAATCTTGATCTGGAAGAGAGACTTACGGCCCTAGAAAAGATGGTAGCAGAAGCACAAGAAAAACTTGAATCCAGTCAAGGCATGTTAGCTACCTTTCTAGAGGATCAATCACAAACTCCCCCTATAGAGCTTGAGCAACCCAAGATGGTTCTTCCTAACGATGACAATGATGATCTTTATTTTGTGTCATATATGTCAGATCCTGAAGAAATAGAACAAACCATGGAGCCATATTTTGTGTGTGATGAGGACGTTGGTATCCCTATCTTTCCTTTAGAGACTCTTTTACTTGAATATGAAATGTCAAAGAAGGAGAGTCATTATGAAGATCCAACAACTCCTCCCATCCACAACATAAATCTGAATGATACCATAGACCAATACCCTTCTTTTGAGTCTATTTTGGATAATGAGAATCTTACCCCCTTTATGATTCTTCCCGAGCCATCACAACCAATTTCCATCCCACACATGGCTGATCCAGAAGGGGAGATACCACCGTTGGAAGAAGATCACACACCCCATTCTATTGTTTATAAGGAAGTCGTCCTCATCCCTCCTGAATCCTTGGGGACCCCTTGTACAAAAGAATTAGATCCATATGTTATATCAACAATGAAACTTACCAAAGCCAATGTTGATGACATTATTTTTGAGGAGAAGCAAAACAATTTTGTAAATAATTTGAAATCTTTTTCATCAACATCAATTCTCCCATATACATGTCATCATGATGGTGGAAAACCTGAACCAAATCCTCCACCCAACTCATTTCATCATGCTCTACTAGAATCACTAGCCGGGTACCCACCAACCTCCCCAAATCCACATCCATCTTCAACACTTCCCCTTCTATTGATGGAAGATCTTTGGATCCTATTGGAGGGAATGCGAGGTGAAAAAAAATACGAGCACCCCACTGAGCTTCTACAATTACCCTATCATAGGGTACACTATGAGGCTCCTCAGATAAAGGTCCCAGCCCTCATCGACATTCCCTTCAGATGGACATATTTTGAGCTACCAGGACCTCCTGGTGAACCCAACAAATTTCTTCCCTCCATCTCGGGTTTGAGTTTTGCTCGGGATGAGCAAAAATCTAAGTCCGGGGTGGAGGTGGGTGGTATGTTTCTATTCCACCCCCTTATCTTTTTTTTATTTCTACATTATTTCTACTTTTTTGTTTTTAGTTGCTTATTGCATGGCCATTATCTAGCCGGTCATGTTTTTATTTCTTTTGTTGTAAAATGGCCTTTATCTAGTCGGCCAATATGAATAGATGTTTATCATTGTACCCCTTTGAATTTAGTAAATGTTTTGCAAAAATTGTTACAAATTGCCATGTCTGAAACCACCATGTCACCTAGGACCCCAAAATAACATCACTCCTTGGAAAAGTTGGCAAGCCGTATGGAATCAATCAAAACCAAACACAAATTTTCTCTATTTTTAAACTGTTGATTAACTTGATATAAATCTTGTATAATGTGATTGACATGAATGTTCTTTCTGATGTAATGACACTTTCAAAAAAAATGTGTGAAGTTATAAGCTCAAGGACACCTTTTGTTTCCCCCTTATTTTCTTTCTAAAAAAGAGAAGCAAAGAATCACCACCAGACAAAAATCAAGTCTGGGGTGGCATGCTTCTCATATAAAAAATTCCATACCCCACAAAGGGGCATACCATCAAAAGATGTCAAAAGTGTACATGAAAAAAAAATTGTGACCAATGTAGCCACAACTCCACAAATTTAAATTCCAAGTCGAATAGAGGAGGGATAAAAAAAAATTCATCACTTCCTTCCTTGTTTTCATACCCCCAAATTTCATCTTGTTCTTGTGAAACAACTCACATAAAAAAAATACAATAAGAAAAATAAGAGTGTCAAAGCAGAAGTAAGATGAAGCATGTTTTTCGACAAAATCTTGATTTAGAAACAAGATATGATATTTGTTTTTAATAGATAATATAGAATTTTGTGTTTTGTGGTTTTAGGAGATTGGGTTGCTTGGCCAAATTTGGAGGTAAGAAATAAAGTGATGTTACAAGGGTGAGGATAGACATGTTGTTAGTATAAATTGGAATAATTTGTGATTTTATTTGTTTGAGGACAAACAAAGATTCAAGTCCGGGGTATTTTGATAAATGTATATTTATCCCTTTTATTTGTATATTTTTTATATTTGTTTAGGATTGTTTTGTCATTTATTCTCTTAATTTCATAATTAGTTTTGTTATTTTATATTTTTCTCTTTAATTGGAGTTTTAATTCTATTTTCTTGGGTTTTGTAGGAAAATCACACAATTTGCAGCAGTCCAGAAATTCGTATATACCCTCCACCAAAAGTGACATAACTGTTACATTCAAACTCCAAATTGAGTGTACAGGTATTCATTGGAAAGGGAATTTAATTTCCTAAAATAAAGTCCTATTATTTGGACCGTTTCTGTGCTTTTAACGGGAGAGAAATACGTTCGAAGTCGCTGCTGCGAGAATCTGCATTAAAGGGAGTTACATGGTCAAGATAATTAAAGACAACAAACTTTCAATTTGACCAGATCCAGAAAATTCGAAAATTGGTCTCCCTCTCTTTTTTCCCTCTTTTTTGAGGGCAGCCTACCCCCTCCTCCTCCTATAAAAGGAGAGACTTTTCACTTGTAAAAGCATTCCATTCTTCATTCCATTTCATCGGATTTTTAGTTTGTATTTCTTTTGTTCTTGTTATGTCTCAGTAAATCTCTCTGGGGAATGGAAGTAGCCCCTTAGCCCGGTTCTATTCAATATAATCAATTATATTTCTCCATCGAACAAATGTCTTCTCTCTGTTTCTTTGTGGTTATTTGGATGATCTGATATATTCTTATCGAGTGATATGACCGTGGATCTCTGTAAGAATGAAACAATAGTCCCTTAATTGCGATTATCATCTTTTCATCTATTTAATCTTATTTTTGTTATAATCCTTGGTGACGCGACCACCTGAGCCTTGGGTTTGAATGCCGGTTTGAATTCACATGCTTTTTGATATGACCGTGGATAATGGTATGTTGGACGGTTGGGCAATGATCCGTGAATGCCGGGACCAACGGGTTCACGGGAAGTCTGACCCTTGTGAGTTTGTCCGTAAGGACATGCAACCATAAGGTCCTAATTTGATCTTTGGAGTTTAGAATTTGATTAGTTGAATAGCAACGTGGTTTTGGTGGTGATCTTCTGGACCCCAGATCTTAATTTCTTGATTAGTTAAATTTTATTTCAGCACTTTTATTTTTATTCTTAGTTTTACCAACTCTCTCCAATCGGAATTTAATTCTTGTACTTGCAATCGGATTTGGATTTTGAATTTTTTTTTCCGCCGTCCCTTAGATCGATACCTATCTATACTAAGTTGACTAGTTGTTCGTAACAAGTTGACAACCGGGTTAGAAGGTTAAACTCTAGGACTTTTCCTAGTGATTGTTGCATGTACAACGACGCACATCAGTAGACCTGTTGGCAAAGGAGTGTTGAAGGTAGCTATGGCCGAAGCAACACCTGAGTACAAGTCTATCGCAGAATCTCTCAAACTCCTAGTTGCAAAGCAAGACCATCTAGAATCGTCTCTCGCGGCATATGAAAGAAGACACTCGCCCCCTCGACAACAAGAGCAAGTTAAGTCAGCTTCATTCTTCCGTGAAGCATGCAAAGGAACTGATCATTCTACTCTAGCCTGTAACATTCTCTATGATGTTGTTTTGAGCAATACCTGTGCCCAAGGAGATAATGGTCAAATGGAAAGTCTGAACGCCATCAATACCATCCCTGGTCAAGGGTACTATAATCCGAATCAGAATAGGAACCATCCAGGTTTTCAATATGGAAATACTTCTGGAGCAGAAAACTCGCGACAACTTGGTTCAAATACTCAACAACGAAGCCCACCAGGATTCCAGTATAAGCAACAACCAAATTTTAGGAATCAAGGAAACTTTAGAGGTAACTAACAAAATAGAAATTACAACAATTATCAAAACAATTCTCAGTTTTAGAACCCCAACCAAGTCCCCTATCAACACCAACAACATGGGCAACAAGCCGGTCCCACCCCTCCTGATGACAAATTGTCAACTATTGAGAAGATGCTACAGTCACATCAGACTATGATAGCTAACCAACAAGCCCATCAGAAGGCTATTGAATCTCAACTAGCTCAACTCACAGCTAGCATGAAGCCACCTGCCGGAGTCTTTGTTGGACAACCCAAAAACAATCCTAATCATCCTGAGCAATTGAAGGCTGTCACCACCAAGTCAAGAAAAGACTATTCTGACCCCCTGCTAAGATACCAATAGTGGCAACAAACAATGAAGACTTTGTGAATGTCCAAGACTCTACAATACCTGAGTCTCAACCGAAGGAACAACCAACTGTTGATAAGACAGACAAAGCAAGATTAGAGGAACCATTGACTGCGCAGGAAGAAGACACACCGGAGCTGGATGTGCCAGTATACAAGCCCAGTCCTCCCTTCCCAGCTCGTTTGAAGCAGACAAAGCTCGATACTCGATTCAACATGTTCAAAGAAGCTATGAAGAAGCTTCATTTAGATATACCCTTTCTAGATGCGCTGGTCGAGATACCAGCCTGGATTAAGTACTTAAAGTCTCTCCTCACAAGGAAGTACATAATTGAAGAATACGAGATAGTTAAGCTAGCATCAACCACTTCCGATATCATCCAGAGCAAGATGCCCAAGAAACAGAAAGATCTAGGATCCTTTGGGATTTCATGCCATATCGGTGACTCCTCATGTAAGAAGGGATTAGTCGATCTCGGTGCTAGCATCTCAATCATGCCACTTAGCCTTTGTAAGAGGTTAGGGTTTGCTGAACTTCTCTCGACTGGAATGACTATTCAACTTACAGATAACTCTACGACTCTTCCTTTGGGAATCATTGAAGATGTCCCTGTCAAGGTTGGAAAAGACTCTTATGTCCCATGTGACTTTGTCATCATGGACATAAAGGAAGACGCCAGATACCCCCTCATCTTTGGCCGTCCGTTCCTCGCCACTGCAAGAGATTTGATTGACGTTGAAGTAGGGACCTTGTTGCTCAAACTAGGGAAAGAAACCCTCAAGTTCAAAGATTTTGAAAGCATGCGAAGACCAAGCATGCAGGAAGAAGTCTATTTGATCGATTGCATTGAGAAAATGTCTCTCCTCACACAAGAGGAATATGAACAAGACGATCCTTTAGAAGTGGCTCTAACAAACCCATCTGCTAAAAATTTCACCAACGAATAAGTTAAGGATTGTGTCCTTCACCTCGACTCTGTAGAGGAAGATCCTGAACCCAAGTTCAAGGAGCTCAAAGCTGTGAATGTATCTGAAGAGCCATGTGAGAAGCCAGAATCCCCTGAAATGAAGCCTCTACCCAAGGGACTTAAGTACGTGTTTCTGGATGATCTTAAGGCTTGTCCAGTTATTAAAAATTCTAATCTAACGAACGAACAAGAAGATAAACTCCTGAGAGAATTAAAGGAAAGAAAGAAAGCTATCGGCTACAAGATGAGTGATCTCACCGGGGTCAGTCGAGCGTTTTGCATGCACAAAATCCCTATGGTGGAAGACCACAAGCCGACTGTTGAGCATCAATGGAAGTTGATTCCTAATATGAAGGAAGTAGTCTGCCGTGAAGTTATCAAGTTACTCACTACCGGAATCATCTATCTGATATCAGACTCGCTGTGGGTGAGCCATGTGCATGTCGTTCCAAAGAAAGGTGGCACTATTGTGATACAGAATGAAAATAACGAACTCATCCCCACTCGAACAGTCACCGGGTGGAGGATGCCCATCGACTACAGGAAGTTAAACAAGACAACACGTAAAGATCATTTCCCGATGCCTTTTCTAGATCAAGTCTTAGAGAGATTGGCTCACCAGGAATATTTTTGCTATCTCGATGGTTACTCTGGGTTCTATCAAATTCCTATACATCCAGATGACCAAGAGAAAACTACTTTTACTTGCCCCTTTGGAACCTATGCCTTCAGAAGGATGCCATTCAGACTCTGTAATGCGCCTGCAACCTTCCAACGCTGCATGGCAGCCATATTTGCTGGCTTAACCGAAACCATTATGGAAGTTTTTATGGATGATTTCTCTGTAAATGGGGATTCATACGACTCATGCCTGAAGCATCTCTCCCTGGTCCTCAAATGATGTGAAGAAGCACATCTTATGCTAAATTGGGAGAAATGTCACTTTATGGTAAAAGAAGGCATTGTCCTTGGCCATAGGGTCAGTAACCGAGGAATTGAAGTGGACAAGGCCAAGATCGAAGTGATCTCCAAACTATCTATCCCTACCAATGTAAGAGAAGTCCACACATTCCTTGGTCATGCAGGCTTCTACAGAAGGTTTATCAAGGACTTCTCCAAGATAACCAAGCCCATGACAAACTTGTTGATGAAGGACGCTGATTTCCATTTTGATGAAGAGTGTATCAAGAGTTTCAACAACCTAAAGCATGCCCTTACAACAACACCCATCATTTGAGCCCCGGATTGGGATCACCCATTCAAAATTATGTGTGATTCTAGTGATTACATTGTGGGTGCCGTTCTGGGCCAATGTATAGAGAAGAAACATCATGTCATCTATTATGCATCGAAGACCCTTAACGAAGCTCAGAGAAACTATGCAACTACTGAGAAGGAACTCCTAGCAGTCGTATATGCCTTCCATAAGTTTAGACCCTACCTCATTGGTTCAAAGGTGATTGTCTACACCGATCATGCTGTTATCCGTTATCTTCTAAAAAAGAAAGATGCAAAACCAAGGCTAATAAGATGGATTCTCCTATTGCAAGAATTTGGTCTTGAGATTAGAGATAAAAGAGGCACAGAAAATGTTGTAGCAGACCACTTAAGTCGTATCCACACTCTGGAAACCGAGAAGATATCAATTAACGACTCTCTTCCAGATGACCAGCTTATGAAAGTCTTAGAAGCTACTCCTTGGTACTCGGACTATGTGAACTACCTTGCCGCTAGTGTCATCCACCATGAGTGTACTGGCAATGCACTAATGAAATTCATGCATGATGTGAGGCAATATCACTGGGATGAACCGTACCTCTTCAAGCTCTGTGTTGATGGTCTCTACAGACGTTGTATCGCTGAGGAAGAAGCCCAAGAACAATGCCATGCAGGCCCAGTCGGAGGCCATATGAGTTCTAAGATAAGTTCTTTGAAGGTTTTGCAATGTGGTTTCTTTTGGCCAACCATATCTAGAGATGCTTATAACTTTGTGTTGTCATGTGACAAGTGTCAGAGAATGGGAAACGTTACAAAAAGAGATGATATGCCACTTAAGCTATGGCAAGAAGTCGAGATTTGTGATGTTTGGGGAGTGGACTACATGGGTCCATTCCCATCCTCACATGGATTTTCTTACATCCTAGTTGCTGTGGATTATGTCTCTAAATGGGTAGAGGCCACCAACCGTCACTAGCGATTCAAAACCCATCATGAAAATGCTCAAAGATATTATCTTTCCCCATTTTGGAATCCCACGAACCGTGATATCCGATGGAGGTTCTCATTTTTTTGGAAAGAAGTTTTGAAGGATTGTTAAGAAAATATGGTGTAACGCACAAGGTAGCTTCCCCCTACCATCCACAAACAAGTGGGCAGGTAGAGGTTTTGAACCATCAACTCAAAGCTATCCTGGAAAAGACAGTAGGACGCAACCGAAAGGATTGGTCAGTGAAAATCAATGATGCCTTATGGGCCTATCGAACTGCGTTCAAAACTCCTCTTGGAACAACACCCTTCAGACTCATCTATGGAAAATCATGTCACCTGCCCGTAGAACTAGAACATAAAGCATGGTGCGCAATCAAACAGCTGAATTGTGACATGAAGAAAGCAGGCGAAGCCAGGATTCTACAACTTCAAGAGTTGGATGAACTCTGAATGACAGCTTATGAGAATGCACGAATCTACAAGGAACGCATGAAACTTTGGCATGATGGTCATCTGAAGAGGAAGGACATTCAAGTGGGAGACCAAGTTTTTCTGTTCAACTCGAGACTGAAGTTATTCCCAGGAAAACTCCGTTCTCGATGGTCTGGACCATACTTCATCAAAAGCATCTATCCACATGGTGCATTCACCTTATGGAGTGACAAGTCAGGCGATTTTGTGGCAAATGGCCAATGCTTGAAAAGATATTTCACCACAGCTGACACTAGTACTAATGAATTGATGAATTTGTCCAAACCGACATACCTACTAGAAAGCTAAAGAAATCACGTCGAGCCATTGACGTAAAACAAAGGCGCTTGTCGGGAGGCAACCCGATCTTTAACTTAGCTTTTACTTTTAGTTTTGTTTTTAGAAAAATTTTCACCTGGTAGACAATGCATCGCAAGATGCAGTCTTAAGTTCTAATAGTTTCCATTTTTGAGATTTCAGATGGAGGACGCGTCGCCGAAAGGAATGCAACCACATCTGGTGGACCAACCGGCACGAGTTTTCCCCTCCATCTCGGATTTAGAATTTGCTCGGGACGAGCAAAATTCTAAGTTTGGGGTGGAGGGTGGGTGGTACGTACTCTACTTTCCACCCTCTCTTATCAGTTCCAGACTTAAGATTTCATCGTTGAAACTTTGTTGCAATTTTGAGCAAATTTTTCAAAAATTTTCAAAATTTTCAAAAGTTTTCATAGTTGTTTTTATAGAAACTTGACGAAGTTTTGACGCTTTTGTTTCAATCAAAGCCATTACCTAGCCGGCTATCCTATTTTTCTCCATAGTTTTGAATCATTATACCCTCCTTATCCGAAGCGAAGCCTCAAGGAGAACAATTTCTGAAACTAGCCAATGATTAGAAATCACTGTGTGAAGCTTATGAATCCTAACATCATGATTAGTAGATATGGCAAGTATATTTCAAACTGAGAGGGATCAAACACATTGTGCTTCCTATCTGACTAGTGGAACAATAGCATGGAATCTCCACCGGATCCTCATCAAGTCATTATTTGAGTAGAGTATAATAAGGAGAATGACCTGATGCACTAAATTGTAAATCAAGTTGCACTCTGATCTGAACTCTCTTCTACACTTCTTCCATCATCTTCTTACCCCTTTGTTCATAAAAAAGAAACAAAAATAACCAAAATAGTACCAAACCCTAAGTTCGGGGTGGCACACTCTCTCTCTCTCTTTTCGCTTCTTCCATACCCATCGCTACGAAATAGGGGTGTATCTCCAAGAAAAGATACCTAAGCGCACACAAAAGGAAATGCAATCTCGATTCGAATAGAGGAGAGATTCACACAAAAAAATGCAATCAATGAAATTGCAAATCATATAATAAAAATCTTGAGTCAAATAGAGGAGATATTCATTTCTTCCTTCCATACCACCCTTCACTCCCTTTTCCACCTAAAGGCACAATGAATGCCTCCCTGATCCTAAAAACACCAGTGTCAGATAAGGTGCACACTTGTTGTTCTGTGAGTATCTCTGGACCCTTACAAAACTCTCTGACATGCTTGATGTTGGAAAAAGCAAAGAGGAAGTGATATTGGGAAGTTAACTCGGGAACGAATATATGGTAAATGTGTTCTGTGATCTCAGGATGTTGAGACACTTAGTCATATAGTGAAGAAAAGAAATAATCGTGATATGAAGATGAGGCAATCACATGAGTTGAAAGTATGAGCTTGGTGATTGTTTCAGATCTTGTGTTACTCGAGGACGAGCAACGTTTAATTTCGGGGTATTTTAATGAATGCATATACATAGTAATCCAATCACCTCGTTTAGCCCAGTTTTGGTTGCATTCGTGCATTTACTGGCTTTATCTTCAAATATGTGCATTTACTTGGCTTAAATACTTTATTGAGCTTTTATTGGCCTTATCTTCTTACATGCAACTTATATCAGCTTAATTGATTTTACTCCTATTTCTATTGATTTTCTGCACCCTTGTATAGGTCGTTTTGAGCTTTGGGCCTCATCTCCTAGGCCCATATCCATTTCACCCCTTGGATTAGGCTCGGTCAACCTTGGTCAACAGACCCTTTTCTCCCTCACCCTTACTGTTGTTCCTTAACCCCACCATCGTGACCTACCTCCGAGGTCGTAGCTCTGCTGCATCCCACCACAATCGCAGTCGCGACAATGCTCCAACTAATCGCGACCTCCCTCGACTCTACCCGCGGTTGATGTTGATCACGACCAAGCCAAAAGATCGTGGACACCTGTCCGCGGTAATAACCGCGACCTTCACCAACTCTCTGTGCCTCCCCTGCATAGCCGTGACTGCGGCAACCTCTTCATGAAACTGTGATCTCTTCCAAGCCATTCCATGATCGCAACATTCAAAACCCCGCGACCGCGGCGTAAGAAAAGCTGCGACCGCGACATCATTAGAAAAGTCGCGATCTGCAGCTAAGGCACGACCAAACCAAAAAGCCACGACCGTGGCCAAACTCAATCGTGACCTCTGCACCTGCCAAGAAAAGTCGTAACCGCGGCATCATGCAAAAAGGCCGCGACCGCGGAATCATTCAAAAAGCTACGACTGTGCAAAAAGTCACGACTGTGGCAAAATTACTAAGGTCGCGAATCTAAGTCGGTGCCAACCTGCCTATAAATAGAACATGACTCCAATCAGTCAAATCATCATCTCCAGATGCCGTTAGGCTGCAGGTGTGTCCTGGGCCTAAGGAGACGATCTTCATAGCCAAGAACCTGCCCCCGTGGTGGTTTTACAACATGTTCACCCAGATCTAGAGTGAAGACTCATATCTGCAAGCCACCTCATTCAGATACATATCTAGATCTAGATCTTGATCTAGATCTACTGCGTCTACACCACTTCCACACCACCATCTCTTCCACGAGCTGCTCCTCCTACTGTGAGCGAGGACTACGAGAAGAAGAAGAAGGTGGAGAGAGGAGATCTGCCCCGTCTATCGTGGTGTTCTTCTCTCTTCTTCTAGATCTTCTCCGACGTTGTGTAGAAGACCATTTCTCCATAGAGCTACGATCATCTTCTTCACCATGCTCATGGAGGAAACTTCTCTCTCTCTCTTGTTATTCTTGCTTCTTTCACCATGAGCGAGTAGTTTACTTTCACTGGGGTGCGGGGACTAGCCCCGCTACCCATGCTTTCATATCCTTTTGTTAAAAATTCCATGTCATGTATATAATCTTTCATTTCGTTGTTAATCGTCGATGTGTGCTTGTGGATTGATCACCTGCTTGCATTTATCTTGTTCGTTTCCTATGTTGCGAGAACTTCAATGTGTAGGTTTTGAATGTCGATTAATGCGGTTGACTCCCAAACTAGAAATAGAATGGGATTCCTTGAGGTCGTAAGTGTATGATCCGTGTGGTGACGATCCATCTAGCCCACGGTGACGCTTCTGTGTGTCAAACGCCTGTATAGGGGGCCCACAACTTCATTTGGATTTCTGTATCTTCGGAGCCGTAAGTATGTGATCTGGATGGTGACGAGACATCTGATACCTAAGGTGATGCTTACGTGAACCTGACGCCCGTATGGGGGGTTCTGCAGCAGCTCTATTTGAATGGTTATATCTTGTCTGGATGTTTGATGTTTGGATGTGATTGCATGTGTAGTGGTGGTGAAACCCGTGACCGTCCCAGCGATTTCCATCATTAATCTTTAATCAACCTTTAAGCCTGCTCTTTTACTTTTCTTACATTTAGTTTAATTAAACTCAAATCAAACAACCTTGTTCTAAATATTAGTCTTGATTCAACTAGATTTGACTAGAGAAAGATTCTTAAAAATGTTGTCCCTTGGGATTTGATCCTCAACTATACTGCGATAAGACCCGTTCGCTTGCGGATGGTATTATTGCTCGTTGTTTTGGTTAAAAACTTATGGATTTCAACCCTAAGTGAGTTTATTAGTGCGATAATATAAGCCACGTCATATGTAATATCATGAATGCTATTATTTAGATATTCATTGCTTGGTTGAACTATTATGAGTTATACTTCGCCAAAATCTAATATAACATAAAAGGATATGGATGGGTTGTAGCTACTAGTGCACCTAGCCCGGTATGGATGTGTGTTGCCTAACATGGAGGTATGATGCTTTGGCCCATGTTAGATGTATGATGATATAATTTTTGCCTATACTGGATGTAAGTCAAGTGCAGATAAGTGTAGTACAACCGCATCAAATAAATGTAATAAAAAGGATGTTTACCTGATTTTCGCCTTAAGAAATGGTTTTTCTCTTTCTTTTTTCCTTCTTCAAGTATTTTCCTTTATGCAACCTTACTAGTGTATCTTTTACCATGTACCAACTTTTGTTGATTCGTTTGTTTCATGTATGTTTTAGGTTCAGAGATAGCATGGGAGAAAAAGAACAGGGTGTGAGCAAGTTGTTCAGGTTGTACCTTTTGTGTAGATCCTAGTTAGCATACATGTTCAGACTTGTAAAATTCTCTTTCAATATGCAATTATAATCTCTTTTTGTAATATAAATGTGTTAAATGTTGAGAATGTTATGGTGTATGCCTATGGTTGAATGTTCATGTATGCGAATTAAGCTTCCGCATCGCTCTCTGATATAATTGCTAACATTTTTGGATTTTGTCTTCTCATCTCCATGGGGTTTTGAGAAGGTGAAAATCTGGGGACGTTACAGATAGTGATAATGAGTCATTGAAATGAGAACTAAACATGACGACTTCTACTTGGCAAAGTACAAGCCAAGTATTTTTAGGGAAAATTAAGAGAAGATGACAAACTGTGTAGAAGATGAGTTAAATATTTGTTACATTCTTTTTATTGTTGGTTGGCAAATCTACTATTGTTGAATATGTTTCTTATTGAGGAAATTAGTTATTCCTTTATAAATATGATCTATTTCCTTAGTGTTATGCATTTAGCATGGAATGTGATCTTAAGTGGTGACAATTAGTTGATGATGGAATTTAATATCCACTCTTAATATGATTTGGATTTACTTGTCATTTGCGTAGTCATTTTTGGTATACATGTCTTATGTGTACTTTAGCTTCAAGACTGGAGGATGTGTTCATGGTTTGGATGGTGGGATGTCACAAATATGATGTCATTGTTATGTATCAATTCTAAATGTACAATTCTTGGATTGCTACTCATACTAAAGGATTGCAATTCTGAATTAAGTAGCAACGAATGATTTGTTCATAGACATGATTTAAAATATGTTTCAAAGTCTGATTTGGTCTAAGTGATCACCTTATCTGGTTGATTAGATTATTATTGGAAACTAGATTTCAGTAGTTACTAGAACTATCTACTAGACTTTTCAATATCTATAAGTTTGTTGTAAGTTCCTACTTAATCTGATGCTTATGCATGTACTTAGCTTGAGTGGGAGGTATCTACTCACTGGGACTCTATGAGTCTCATGATGTTGTTTTAAATATTTTTAGGTATAAAGATATCCGGCAGAGAGGTTGTGACAAAAAGATGTAAATAGGATAATCTAGATTAGAATGTCTTTGTACTATCTCTTTCTCATGATGGGTTGTAGATCTAGTTTGCTCTTTCATGTATGTGTATCTGATGGAAATTGAAAATGTTGTCAACATTGGTTTATGAGTTTTTATGAAGAGAAGGAAAAATTTACTTGTGTTTTTCATATACTATGCTAAATATGTCTATCAAGAATTTGGTATTTTGTTCCTTAATCTGGGTTTAGGTATAGAGTTCCTCTCTAATGGTTGGCATTTATGCTGATCAAAAGAGAGTTCCCAACAACATGGTATTAGAGTCTAGGTTAGATGATTCTACAAGGATAGTAGGATTAAAGGCTAAATGGTAATATGTATGTTAAACATCACCTGAATGATATGCATACTGACTGAACTCAGTATTTGGATACTCTGATCAAGTATTTTAGTATATAGATAAGTTAGTATGGAACTAGCAATTATACTTCATGTAGTTGCTCTAACCAAGCATACATATGAAGATAATCAAATGGATTAAATGAAGAAATAGAAAATATTCTATAATTGAATACAGAACTCAAGATAAATATGAAATTTTATATGAAAAGATTAATAAATTTAATGAATGATGAAGACAATACCTAAGGAATTTTTACATGAGTACGAATCTAAAATTTGTAAAAAAAGATGAGAATTGAGAATGATGCTTACTCAAATAATCTACTTTTTGAATAGAACTAATGAAAGTGGATAATAATACAAAATGAACTATAATTTTCATCCATGAGATACATAATCAATTTTTAAAATAATATAAAAGGTGATATGAATCATGTCTTGATAGTTTTGTATTACCAATATTTATGAAATAAAAGTTCCTTATGCTCAAAGAGATATAGGATCAAGATAGGGTATGAAACATCTATCTAATGCCAATAAACTCAAATTTCAATGTAAAAGGTCCAAGAAGCAAGAAAATGAGGTGATATGAAACAATGACATATTGGAAATCGTCCTAACAATGTTGAGAGAGGTGAAAGCTTCAATTATATGATATTCTTCCACATGCTTTCTTGCATTTTAGGATGAAGTCCTAAAAGGACGGGAGAATTTGTAACAAATCATTTCAAATCAGCCATCTAATTAGAGTTTACTTGAATGATTTGATGCTTAATTAAATTAATCATTGCTTAATGTCGATTTCATAAAATAGTTTAATAATGATATTTTAACCCTAATGAGAGACTCAAAGCATGCCTTATTTTGAATAATTAGGGTTTGCAAAATGAAAAACTCTAATTGGCCAAATTTCATATTTTTTTTATTAAAAATGTGATAAATATGGCGGTGTACTAAATAATTTTTAGTATTTTATCTATAATTTTGATTTCTTTAAAATTTAGATATAGTTTGAGTAACTTAAATATATGAGTTGGTTATTTTTTTATCATTTTATTGGTATATCCAAATTATCTGAATTTTAGTTGTGGCTTCTAAACTCCAATTCAGACATTCTGTAAAAAAAATGTATGATATTGGATTTCTACCAAGTGTGGTATTGGACGAGTTTTTTATCAATAACATCTCAGCCGACCAACTAGTCTGAATAAAAAAAAAGCATATTGAAAATTGATTTTGGGCTTATTTGAAACTATTCTAAGTACATCAATTCACATATATGATCAACCCAACACCCTAGTAGCTCCCATAATCCTCCAATCACAGTTAGAGAGATAAAATTCTAGAGAGAAAGGAGAAATCACTAGAATATGTTTGCTTGGTGATTTTGTTCTCATATGTATAGAAGTCATCCCTAATTTTATTTGAATTAAAATGATTCAAAATCACCATTTTTTGTTGGTATGTATGCCAATAGAGCCAATCATATGATGGTTGTAATGGGGCATTAGATATCTTCTTTGATAATCATAAAGATAATTAGGTCTATAATGGGTGTATCAATCATGAGATGATGACACATATATAATAGATGCCTAAAGAATTAAATGACTCAATGACATATGTATTCAAATTGAGGACCTAAACAATGAGATCATATGTATGATAAGAGTGCATACATTCTTGTTATGTCCCTAGTCAGATATTTCTATGGAAGAAAAACAAAAAATAGTAATACATACGACTAGACTATGTGTTGACTGATGGAAGAGTCTCACTAGTCATGATATGTGATATCAAGTCAAACACATAGGTATTTGTTAGAGAATAGTGTACCGGATAGACCCACCTTGAGAGTGATACATGTAGACCATAGATTGGTAGTCAAAATCATCTCTCATAGTGGTAGTGGTGATTGTGGTTCTTAGACCTGAAACACTACACTCATCACATGTCGTTTGATGTACTTAGATACCATCCAATGTGACGTTGAATACGGGTTGCCTTAAAGGCAATTCTTGAGTACACTGAGACACATGGGGATTGAGTGTCAGTGATGTAAATGGGATTTGTCCCTCCTACAAATTGATATTCATGCCACATGATAAGTGAGACTGAGAAATGCATAACCATACTCATGTGATTTGATATTCATAAGTGAACTCACATGCATCTCATACACTCTGCTCTAGTTCAAGGAACGTGGATTTAATATTGAAGAGGATGGATACTCTATGCCTCGAGTTTAATCTAGATATTAGAGACAATGAACCTATACAATTACTATAACATTGAACACAGATTGTAGGTTGAAGTCGTTATCAAACTTTCTGAATTATTTGGATAGAAATGATGTCTTGCTAGATACCTCTCATTGCTTGTGATGTCATAAGTTGGTTATTCACTACTAATGTAATTTGGGATCTATAGGGCCACACAAATAGGATACACTTAGAATAGGAATTTATTCATGAATGATGTTTAACTTGATTACTAAAAGTATTTAGGTATTAAATTTAAACAACATTAGTTCAAAATTGACTGAATGGACTCTGAACCAACTGGTTCAAGTGTTGAAGAAATTGGTTGGAGTGCCAGGTTAATTGGAAACAACACTGGCTGAATATTGCCTGAGCTAGATAAGTGAAATGACCATTTCACATATGAAATGACTATTACATGATATGAAACGACCATTTCAAAAGTGAAATGACCACTTCATCATCTATATTTTCTAGTTTCATGATCAATTATCGCCGAATATTATCGCACCTACAAATTCACTAGGAATATAATTCCCAGAGTTTACCAAAACTAGCATGCAAGAATGTCACTCACAAGAGGATGACTCTTATTGCAGTATAGTTGAGGATCGAATCCCAAGGGACCATGTTTTTAAGAGTTAACTGATCAAAGTAACATATCAAGAACTAGTATTTATCACAAAAGCTGAGATTGGTTTGATTAATCTAAATTGCAAGAAAGAAAATAGCTAGATTAAAGTTCTAGTTATCAATGGATGGAAACACTAGGGTGGAACTAGGTTTCACTTTCACTACTTGAATCTGTGCAATTATTCAAATCCAAACTTATATAAAGATATAATTGGAGTTATGTAAGTTTCCCCTTTCAGCATCAAAAACTTTCATGAGAATATATCCCTATAAGATTAATGGCTTGTTACTTACTCTGATCCTCTATCCACTACTCCAGTGACTTTCCATTAGAAGTTCTCGTCAGGGTGCCAACCAAAGATAATCGGTATTCAAATCTTAAACGTTGAAGTTCTCAATGTAAAAGATTGTAATAAATTACGTAAAGAGGATGGTCAATCCACAAAACATGCAATAAATGATTAGCTATGAATTAATAAGTTCATATAAGAATTGGAACATGAATGAAATTGCAAGCCCATTGAAATGACTACTCCCTCGACATGGAAAGATTAATATCAATAGAATAGGAAGAGGACACCATCACGGTTATGAGGAAAATCAAAGCGGCTCGGTGTGGTGTGTGACGATTGAATTCCTTTTTCCTTTGTCTTCTAGGAACTAACCCTGACTTGCATCAGTAGTAGGGGAACAAGCATCATCTCGGGGAAGAGATCGATTGCCTTAGAGAAGGGGATCAATGTCTTTGGAGTTGCAGAAGGAAAGGAATTGTTGCTCTATGCTTGGGGTCAATAGGCGTCGCCAAGCTAGGTTGATAGAACTAGCTTGGTCGGTAGGTCAAGTCCTTGCTCTAATCTCAACGGTAGCCTTTCTACATTTTTGACTTAGAAATTTCTAAGATGGGTTGTACAGCTGCACTGGGGGCCTATTATAGGGTCGAGGTTGATGACCTCTTTCCATCGATGTCGACAACTTGTAATCTATCACTATGTCGATTGATGGCTTTTGAACTTCCAGCTGATGGGACTTTTGACCTTAATGGTCGACAAGGGTGTCAGGCAAATGTGGACGTCGAGTGGGGGGGGGGGTCGACAGGGATGTCGACCTTGATCATTGGTGAGTCTGAGTGTCGTTCCTCTTAGATTTCAACCAAGGTGGTCGACACGGATGTCAAGCATTGAGTGTGTCAAGGAAGAAGGTCAAGGCTATCGACCTCTTGTATGTCTTGGTTGCTTTTCGATTTAAATGTTGATTGGCAGGTCGAAATTGTCCTTGGACACAAAATCTGTGTATCGGTCTGCCTTCCAACAGTGCTCAAAATCCATTTTGATAAATTTAAGAGTAACAAACTAGGAAAACTTGCTACTGGACCCCCTAAGCAAACTTGTTGCAGGGTGATAAAATTCAAAACCTACAAAGGGAGTCAAGAGAAGTATCAAATTCCTAAAAATTAGCATAAACACCTAAGTAGAAGAAAACAAATCTATCCCTGAGAAATCTACACTTTATGAATGCCAAATTAGACTAATAATCCAGCTAAAACAGGGATGAATATGCATTCATCATCAATTTGATTGGATAAATGATTGATGTTGATATCATGATTGTGCATTGATCAAATATTGAATACCAGTGTGTTTGAAAATAGGAAAGCATATGAGCTAATCGGTTCAAGGGTTGAACCGATAGGTTCACACATGAAATAACTAGTTCACCACTTTTAGCTTCAAGAACATTTATGAAACCCTGACCCTGGCCCTCGTATAAATAGAGGGGTACTTCGGGATTCTTAGACATAACAATAAGCTCAGACAATTATTGTCCTCTCTAGTTGTTATAACTAGAGATCCCTGACCAAGTTCTACCCATCAAAGGGGAGAACAACAAGGGAGAGACAATTGGGAGAAAAGATCAGAGCTGGAAACTAATGTTCAAAGGGACAATTCCTTCCTATTGGTTATAGTAGCACAATATGGAGTTTCTGATGGTCAGTGTGGACTACTTCGGCAGAGAGGATGTTGTTGCATGCCACTAGGAGGATGAGATCAAATTGTCATCCATGGTGATTACCTAGGAGGTTGCTATTGATGCTATCCATGTGAAAATTGAAGAAAAGCACACACTAATGCAAAGGAATTGTCACTGGACTTACTCTAGGACCAGGTATATCTCTTACATATCTTCTTTCCTAGATACATTGTTGTTGACATGATCTTCTAGTTAGGGAATCAAACATTAAATTTTTATTTCTGTTCCTTTATCTATCACCCCAACTTACCAATAGCGGTATCAGAGACACATCAATTTATGGTGTATTAGGGATTTAAATCAATCTGATCTGATTTATTTTATCAACGATGATGTGAATATTAAAATGATTAATTAGCATATCTGATTAAATACCACATGTGATCCCATATATATATGTATGTCTCTCTCTCTCTCTCTCTCTCTCTCTCTCTCTCTATATATATATATATATATATATATATATATATATATATATATATATATATATATATATATATATATATATATATATATATATATATATATATATATATATATATAGGGTTCATATTCAATACCCACCCCCTATTTTGGTTACTTTTTTTGGAGTTCTTATTTCTGACATGTAGAGGGTTACTTTACCTTGCAAACTGTTACTTTTCATGCATAGATAGTTACATTTGCAACAATAGATTCAAAACTATGATTATATGTATATGTTGTGTATTCTGCCCCGATTTACTTTTTTAGTCGTATAGTTACTTTTTTATCATCATAGTTCATCATAGTTACTTTTTTGTCCAGTGAGTTACTTTTCTGACCGTATCATTACATTTTTTCTTGACAGGTAGTGAACTCCAGGCTACCTGCACGGGTATTGAATCAATGCCCATATATATATATATATATATATATATATATATATATATGTATATATATATATATATATATATATATATATATATATATATATGGATACATATATATATATATGTATCTATATATATATATAGATACATATATATATGTATCTATATATATATCATATATATATTATATATATGTATGTATGTATGTATATATATACATACATATATATACATATCTATATAGATATATACATGAAATATATACATGTCACCTTGAAAATGTTTGATGGTGATTGGAAGCGTGGTTATGGCCTATACCCCCTTAACATGTGCTTGGTTGATTGGTTTGTTTCCTGTTGCTACTTAGTTTCCATACCAAGCCTCTCCCCTCCTTTACAAATGTAAATTATTGCTCTCTTCCTATTTATCCTTAATGTAACTCAAGGTTTTCACTTTTACAATGTAATATGAAATAGGATAATTTTAACTTTTGTTTCATTATGAGAAGACGTTCTACACCAAACGAATCGATCGATTGGAGGACCGAGGAGGCTGGACGTTAGGAGGAGATGAACCGATCGACTAATGGTCAAATTGATCATCTAGAGGAGTCCATATGTTACTTGAATCGGAGAACCAAACAACCATTTCATGTGACCAACCGACCGACCAGGAGGTCAACCGATCGTCTCAAGAGTTGAAATGATCGACCCGAATGGTTTTGAAACAAATTTCTATAAGAACATGTTGTACATATGATTGTGGACCTTAGTTGGTAGTAATTCCTTGTGGCTCCAAAGAATTACAATAGAATGGCCATAATTATTGCTTGCATGTTTGAATTGCATATTGCAATTATGGTTATAGCAAGTATACGATACATATTGTATGTATGTGGTGAATGGATATGTATATGCATATATATATATATATAATCCCTCAGTACAATATTAACTCTTAGATGCTTTTCGTAAGCAACACAAATGAAAAAATTGATTGAATAACTATCACTTAAACTAATGGGTGGTGTTCTATCCGTCTTGTAGGAATGTGATGGTAGATTTGTAGATCTACCAAAGTAGGGCGCATATTCTATTGTGTTAGCTTTTGGGTCAGGGTTAACTTGATAATCTTAATCAGATTAAGTACCTAGAAAAATACATAGGGATTGTGATGAAGAGTTGTGCACACCATCTATCCAAGAGTTGCATGAGATGTAATTAACAAATGTTGTCTAGCTAAATAGTCAAGTTGTTGGCGATCAGTGGAAGCTGACTCATGATTTGATGGAATATGGATTTTGGCTCACTAGAAGGTTGTACATTGCAATAATCCGAATTGGTAGTGAGGGCTATCAATCTGAACAAAGTAGAAGAAGTGATAATTAACCGAAGACCTAATTAATATCATCTATGTTATCAGATCTAATTAATCAAAAGTGTTTTGATTAATTGTAAAATTATTTTGTGAAAAAAATGTCAAATAAACCATCATTACGATAATTTCTTAAGAAGAACAAAGTAAACATGACAAACTTCCATGACTGGTTCTAGACCCAAAGAAGGATTCTCAATGGTGAGCATAAGCTCTACGTCCTGGATACACCAGTGCCAAAGGCACCTTCTCTTGATGCACCTAGGGCTGAGTTGGATGCTTATTGGAAGCATGCCATTGATGCCTTAGACATTAAGCTCCTTATGCTTTGTTGTATGAGCTATGAGTTGCATGAGCAACATTAAGACATGGGGATTCTTGAGATGGTAACACATCTTAAGAAAATGAATCAGATACATGCAAAACAAGAAAGGTAAAATGTCTCAAAGGCGCTCTTTGAGTGCAAGATGACAGAAGGAGATCTAGTTGAGACCCATGTGATTAATATGATTGAACATGTGGAACATCTAGAGAGACTAGGATTCCCTTTGAGCTAAGAGTTGGCCACAAATATGATTCTAGAATCATTGCCTAGATCATTTAGCTAGTTTTTCAAGAGTTATTACTTGAGTAACTTGGCTAAACTGTTGTCACAATTGTGTGGCATGCTGATAAATGTCAAAGCAAGAATGAAGAAGGAAAAAACATTGAGAATGATCAATAGAGTGAAGTCCAACAACAAAGGTATAAAGCCAAGAAGAGTTATGAGGCTAAGTTGAAGTCCAAGTCTTCTGCACTCAAGATAAAGAGAAGGGTAAGTGAAAAGGGAATCTGTCCTTTTCACTTAAAGGAACTGAGGATGAAGAAGCAAGGCTAGAGATCTTCACTTTAGGGCCCAAGAAGAAGTAAGCTATAACTATGCAGAGCAAGAGTTTTTGCTACTATACTTGGAATCTATCCTTCTTGTAATGGGCATGTAATAGAATTATTGAATTGCTATTATGTACTTGTGACTAAAACATCATGTATCTTTTATGGACAAGAATATTATGAATATAATTTATGTTTCTCTTTTAAAATCAGATCTTATATGGCAATTCCCTATGTCTCATAATCTATACTCGATAGTTATAGAGACAAATGTGTATGACACATATGTTGAATGACTCAATAACTCAAACAATGAGTACATATAACATTGTCATCTAGATCGTGTAAATGAGAAATGTATTTCTAGAATCCATAATGATGGTTATATAGACACTTTTGGTTATTGAACCAATAGAGACATCCAAGCCTTATTTATTAGGCAATTTGACAAAGCATCTTCACTAGATGTAGTGGGAGAGTGACTATTCTATTAGTGCTCATACATATTGATGTGTATAGACCTTTTAGAATAAATGATAAAGGTAGTTACTAGTACCTCATTATATTTATTGATGATTTCAGTAGATATGGTAGATTGTATTTAGTGAAATATAAGTCTCTATATCATGAAGTGTTCAAGGAGATTATCAAATGAAGTACATAACCAGCTTGGTGTAGATATTAAACACTTTGATCTTATCGATGTGGAAATATTTTAACCAAGAGTTTGAGGACCTTCTGGGAGTACATGATAGTGTATTATGATGAACTCCACCTAAAACACAATGATAGTGTTTCAAAAAGGAGGTGTCACACCCTGTTAGTCATGGTGTGATCATCAATAAATCTAGATGATCTTCCAATTTCCTCTTTGGCATATCCTTTATACTAAACAATGTACCATCTAAATTAGTTTAAAAGAAATCATATGAGTTATGGCATGGGAAGTATCCCAATATATCTTTTATAAAGATTAGGAAGGAAATCTTATATAAGAAAATAGTTTCTTGAGAATCTTTGTCCACATATCACATACATGTTATTTTCTTCAATACTACTTTTATATTTGAATCTAACAACAAAATTGTTTTGTGATCTGGATGGATGTACTCCTAAAGGGAATTTAATTCCAACTGAATTAGTAGGAAAAAAGTAGACTCAAAAAGTTTGAGACCAATAAGAAAACATTGAACCTAAAGAGGTACAATGGGAACAATGAGAATCATAAGTTGTTGTGGAATATTAAATTCCTTATGTAACACAAAACCTCATAAATCTAGTAGAACACGCCTTGATTTGAAAGATTGTGATATCATATAACTCAAGAAGGAGGTATGTTGGTCTGGACAATGAGTCAATAACCTACCTACAAGCTATTGAGGAATTAGAATATGAGAAATGGTATGAGTGAATCCAAGATGGACTCCATGTAAACCAACAAGTTATGACCTTGATGGATACACCTAAAGGAGTAAAACCCATAGGGTGCAAGTTTCTCTTCAAGAAGAAGGCCAACATGGATGGTAATGTACAAACCTATAAGGTTATATTGGTTGAAAAGGGTTACAAACAAGTTCAAGATGTTGAACATGACATAATCTTTTCACCGATTGCCATGGTTAAATCCATCAAGATCATGATTACCATTATAGCTTATTACATCTATGAGACTTAGGCATATGGACATTAAAACCACATTCCTTAAATGTAATAATTATGAGGATGTGTAGGTGACACATGCTAACAATTTTATAAATCCAATAATGCAAATAAAATATGTAAGCCACAAAGGTTAATCTATGGATTGTAGAGAGCATCTCAGGGGGGGAATCTTTGATCTGACAAGATAGTCAAAGGGTTTGACTCTAGTCAGATTGAAGATGAAAAATGTGATTACAAGAATTTAGTGGGAGCATGTTTATATTCCACGTAATGATGGGGAATAACATCCTTATCTTTCATGTATTAAAACCTAACAAGGAAGTATTTTCTCTATGAATGGTTTAGGCAAAGCATCCTATATGATAGGAATTAAGAACTATAAAGATAGATCTAAATTAATGACCTAAGAGAACATACATTGGCATAATGTTGAAGGGATTCAGCATACAAGACTCAATAAGAGTAGATTTGTCCATGTTCCATGGAATCAGTCTCTCGAGAGTCTAGTATCCCAGTTCTTGTGAAGAATGTGAAAACATGATTAAGATTCCATTGGATATATCATGTATGCAACGTTATGTACTCATCTCATTGTCTCATATGTATTAGACATGAGGAGTGGATACATACTCATCCTATTATCTCATATGTATTAGACATGACGAGGACATTTATCAGATCTCAGTGGAAGTCACTAGACTGCCATAAAGAATGTCCTTAAGTACTTGAGAAGCACTAAAAGGATTAGTTTCTTCGTTATGGTAATAAGGAAGAGTTGGGTGTAAATGTTTACACATATGAAATATTTCAAAATTGACAAATAAATTAATAATCACATTCTAAATTTGTTTTTAACCTTAAAATAAAATTATAAGCTAGAAAAGTTCCAATAAAGAAACAATTGCTAATTCTACAATAGAAGTTGAGTATCTTAGGTGTTATGTACACAACAAAGAATATTGTATGGATCAAGAAGGTCATATAGATGAACTTATGAGAGGTTCTAACCATTAATGAAATAGTAGAGATAATATGACAACAATAGATCTACTGGATAGGCAAGGAATCTCAAATAGCATACTATGGCACTTCCATCGATTACAAAACCTTGTATAGCGAGGAGATGTGAAAGCTTGAAAAATACCGACTTGAAGCAAATGTTTCTAACCCAATATAAAAGCACTTGTTCAGCATAAACATGATGGACATGTTAAGATGACTTGGAACAAGATTGCTAAGTGATTGGATCTAAGTGCAAGTGGGAGTTTACAGATATGTATGCCCGTAGAGACAATCATATGATGATTGTAATGGGGCATTAGATATCTGATTTGATAATCATAAAGGTAATTCTATCTATTATGTTTGTATCAATCATGAGATGGTGACACATATATAATAGATCTCTATAGAATGATATGACTCGATGACATATGTCTTCAGGTTGAGAACATGAGCAATGAGATCATATGTGTGATAAGAGTGCATACATTCTTGTTATGTCCCTAGTCGAATATTGTTGTGGAAGCAAAATATAAAATAGTAATACATAAGACTAGAGTGTGTGTTGATTGATGATAGAGTCCCATTAGTCATGATATGTGATATCAAGTCAAACACATAGGTATTTGTTAGAGAACAGTCTACCAGACAGACACACCTTGAGAGTGATACACAGAGACCATGGAATGGTTGTCAGAATCATCTCCCATGGTGATAGTGGTGATTGTGGTTATTAGACCTAAAATCACATCACTCATCTTATATTGATCAATGTACTTAGACACCATCCAACGTGACCCTGAATAAGGGTTTCCATAAAGGTGATTCTCGAGTACACTAAGACACATGGGGATGGAGTGTGAGTGATGTAGATGGAATTTGTCCCTCCTACAAGAGATTGATATTGAGGCCACTTGATAAGTGAGATTGAGAAATGTATAGACATACTCATGTGATTCAATATTGATATGTGAACTCACATGCTTCTCAGACAGTCTGCTCGATCTCAAGGATTATGGATTGAATGTTGATGAAGATGATGATTACATTCCTCAAGTTCAATATGGATATTAGAGACAAAGGAGCTATACAATTGATGTAACATTGATCAAGGGTTGTAGGTTGAAGTTGTTTTCCAACTTTCTGAATTACTTGGGTATCAATGATGTGTTGCTATACCGCTCATTCTTTGTGATATCATAAGTTGGTCATGGACATTCACTGCCAATGTTATTTGGAACCTATAGGGTCACACACATAGGATGCACTTGGAATAGGATTTCATTCATGAATAATGTTTAAATTTATTATTAAAATTGTTTAGGTATTCAATTCAAACAACACTAGTTCAAAATTGACTGATTGGACTCTGAACTGACCGATTCAAATGTTGAATCAATCAATTGGAGTGTCAGATTTATTGGAAACAAAATTGGCTAAATATTTCCTAAGAAGGACAAGTGAAATGGCCATTTCAAGTATGAAATGACCATTTCACATATGAAACAACTACTTCATGATATAAAATGATCATTTCAAAAGTGAAACAAATAGAGGAGGAAAATCCAAATTTGTGAGGAGAGATTCGCCAAGATTCAAGTTATCGGTTCATCATCTGGATTGTCTAGTTCTATGATCAATTTAATTAGATCAAGGATTGATGTTGATGTCATGATTGTGCATTAATTAAATATCAAATGCCAATGTGTTTTAAAATAGGAAAGTAAATGAGCCGACAAGTTCACGGTTTAAATCGATCAGTTCACAGTTCATAGCTTCTAGAAAATTTATGAAATTTCATCCCTTCGACTCCCAGATGGATCTAAAACATTGAACATGGCCCTCTTATAAATTGAGGGGTACTGGGGCTTCCATAGACAACAATAAACTTCGAAAATTATTGTCCTCTCTGGTTGTTGTAACCAGAGAGCACCAAGAAAGTTCTACCCATCAAAGGGAAGAAAGGCAAGGGAAAACGGTTGGAATAGCGGATTAGAGCCAACATGCTGATGTTTGAAGGGACAACTCCTTTGAGTTGGCTATGGTAGCATACTCTATAGTTCTTGATGGTCAACATGGACTATTCTAGAGGTGAGAAGATTATTTCCTACCACTATGAGGATAAATTGTTGTCTGTGGTGATCAAGTAGAAGGTTGTTGCTAACATTATCTGGGTGTAAATTGAAGAATGGTGGATGCTACTACAAGGGAATTGTCATTGGACTTTCTCTAGGACCAGGTATATCTCTTGCATACCTTCTTTCCTAGATACATTATTGTTAACATGATCTTCTAGTTACGGAATTCAGCAGTAATTTTTTTCGGCTTCCTTATATGTCACCCCAACTTACTAATAGTTTTCTCTTTCTTTATCTTCTACTCTCCTTTTATAGGTTTTTTGAGTTGAGAGGAGGAAAAAATGGATTCAATTGCTTGAACCTAGATGGATTTATAGATATTTAGATTGTAAGGAATGTTATTCAGATGTTTGGAACCATAGACGAGTTTTTATCTCCCTCTTAAGCTCTATAATTATCTGAAAAGACGAATTCTATCTAGCTAAATTAATCAAAATTTTGTTTGTATTTGTATGGAATTAGGTAACCAATTGGGAATATTTTTAGGGAATCAAATGCTAATGATACAGATTCTTTCTCATTGATTTGTATTTATTTCATTCCTAATATATTGATTCAATTACATGAAAAGACTTATGGATAGAGATATCTTTTACCTCATTTTTTAAAATCAACCCAATGGGTGATATGCTTGGAAATTTAGTTGACGTGTATGTAGCCAAGTTTGAACTCAATAAGCATGATTTTTTCCACTAAAATTTCGAATTTATACTTGAATTGGATATGATATGTACATGAATATCAATATATTAGGGTTTTATATGGAGGAAATCCATATGTAGGGTTATGTTGAGTGATGGGAATAAATGAATTAATGAATCGTTATATGTTTGTAAATTATTGATTGAATGTGTGGAATGGAAACTGGACTTTCCATGTCTTGAATAGACTCAATGAACCTTTGTACATGTTACAACCCCAATTTTTGGGTTTTTTTGGTGGGAAATGCAATTTCTCCTTTTAAGGACATGTGAACAAATAATGGTGTGATTTGTTTTGAATGTATGAATTTCGTTTGTAATAGCCTTGCTTGTTTCGTGGGCCTTATTGGCTATTGGGCCCAATAACAAGGAAAAGAAAAAAAGAAATTCAATTAATAAATGAATATTTAAGAAAAGGAGAAAAGAAAGAGGTAGAAGCCTCTAGAAGGCTAGGAAGTAACCTCCAAAGGTGGATTTCATAGATTTAGGGTTCCTTGGGTTCCAAAGAGTCCAAGTTGCAAAGATAATGCAATAAGAAAGAGATAAAATCAAATAAAGCATTATTAAGAAGGAAAGTTGAGAGAATGATGAAAATATAAGAAATATGGATGATGGAATCATTATAAATGAGATTTCGACTCCACATAGTTTCTAAGGGAAAAAGGAATCAAAATAAAGAAAATAAAAGATTGAGAGAGAGAAAATATGCTTAAAATATACCTTATTATGAGATAACTTGCACATGAAGATAATCCATGGGCTAAATAGCTTAATTTGGGGTTTTGATATGTTAATATGAATTAATGGGATTAGAAACCCTAATCTAGGTGCTAATGGGTTTTAATGAGAGATAATTTGAGATCCATTGTATAAAACTAATTTTAGGTTAATCTCAAGCTTAGTACATGATAAAAGGCTCTAATGTGATTAAGTTGAATAATTAGGGTTTTGCCTCTAGAAATGGTTTTTTAAGGTTTTGTGGTTATAATGGAGAAAAGTTGTAGATAAACCCTAATGATGCACTGATTCGGGTTAGAAACCTTTGAAAGTGAATTCAATTCAATCAAGTAGATTCTTGATAAAGTGTAGTAAATAGGTTACGCATGCTTTTCAAGAATTCTGTGATTGTGAACTACTTCTTGGATTACTTGGTTGCTTGGAATTGTTATTAGCTTGTTGAATCTGCAAACCAGGTATGTGGTTATTTATGAGTACACACTTTAGTTTCCCAACATTTCTCAAGGCTTTATTGATAGCACTGCAATTAAACTGCTTGGATGTTTCGTTACTGCAATCTTTAAAGTGACTATGTGTATAAAAATTTAAGTATAAGTGTGACTCGCTCGAACCTACATACCCCTTTGGATGTAAGATAATGGAGCAAGCCCTAGAGGGAAGGTCAAAGTGATTCAAGCCTCAGAGGGAAGACCACAAGGCACCTAGAGAGATGACCCCAGGTACCAAGCTCAGGATGGAGAAGGTAGCCTTAAAGTCACTTGCAAGGACTTAACCCTAGAGGGGGTATCCCAGAGGTGGTAAAAGTAGTTGAGGAGTCATACTGAAAATGTAATTTTGCATTGTTAACAACTATTTGCTATGATTATGTTGTTAGAAATTGTGTGCATTGTTTTGTTTGTTCCCCACATACTGGCATATTTATTTATGCTGACCGACGTTTTGTTTGTCGGTGTTTTAGGTATTATCTGAAAAGAAAAAATAGTAAAGTGGAATCTGTGAAGATAAAGTTAATAATTCTGATTAGATAGATAGATTTCTTCTGTGGATAGAAGTCTTAGATCCTATTTTTAAAAGGTATGCAAAAGTAAATTTTTATTCCAGCTTTCCAATTTAGTTTTTGTAGAATTTATAAATTGTTTTTTATTATTTGCAAAACCATTGATCCTGAAATTTATGAGTGACAATTTGTGACTTTAAGGTCTTTTAGACACTCAAAAGTACGAGTCATTACAATTGGTATTAGAGTGATGGTTTTCCATTTAATCTCTAATAATTATTAAATTTTACAAACTCTTTAGAAACCAAGGGAGTTATTAGAGGATTTTCTAAGGACAAATGTGTCTAGAAAAGGATCACGGTCTGGGGGCTGGCAATATTTTCCTCTGCCCCGCTAGTCGGTCACGAGGACTCCTGGATGCGGTGTGACTGCCTAGACAAAGTCTGAGGTCTTGACTTTAAATAAGAAACCTTTAGAACACTCTCATATATTTCGTCCCATCTCAACCCTCATTCAATTAAGGATTCTAGGATTTAGGGTTTTTCTCTCTCTACCCCACCCTTTTGAGGTCAGGGTATGTATGATAAGTTTAAGGAATCCTCCACCAAATTAATGAAAACATGTAAATAAGATGGCATGGCCATAAGTTTAATAGTTTACATCTAAACTAGTGATTAGTTACATGCTTAGGTTGCATGGCATGTGTTGTTGTGCCCTCAGGAGAGACATGAGGTTAGACCTTGTCAGGAGGATGAGTAAAGGGTTAGCCCTAGAGGCAGAGGTCTCTAGGAAGAGGTAGAGACCTAACACATCCTCTGAGGACGATGCTAACCCTAACCCTAAGTGGTTGTTACAGAGAGATGACATGATGAGTTATATATCATAGTCGACCACGTATGTGGGTTGACATGCATATAGGTTTTGGGTACCCGTGAGAAGCATGATCTATGTGAGGTTGGTTGACCTAGTGTTTTTGGTGGACCAACCTTAGAAGGGTCGTGCCTATTAGGGTGAAGGATAGCTCCTTCATTGAAGAGGTTAGTGATGACCATATGGAAACCCTTATGGGCATATATGAGCATAGAAGAGCATGCACCTATGTAGGGGAGACTGTGAGTACTTCTAGTAGTAGGTTGAGACTTAGGTCAGAAAGGTTATGCCTAACTAGTTAGGAGATGAACATGCATAGCTTTGGATAATCTTGATCAAACATAGGTTTGGATCATACGTTTCACCCATGCAGGTGTATGCATGTATCCTTAAGAGCTTGACCCATCTTCTAAGAGAGAACCTCAAGTTGTAGGACCAGTTGTAGGGTTTTCTCTAGAGAATGGGGGAAAGACTTGATGAAGAAGGTTAGAGACCTTGACTCTGAGATAAGAGGGACCATGAGAAGTTCGGTATGACATGACTTGTTTTAGATGACCCTGAGTAGATAGTTGTGGTTGCCTCATGCATGATCCTTGGGAGCTTGTTGTACCTTGGATTCCATTAGAAGAACCAAACTCTAGAAAAGGGAAGAGGCTTCTTGAGTGGATGTACAGGAGTTGTAGGTGCCTTCCTTACCTTATAGGTATAGGAAGGAGAGTTCTTTAGAGCCTGAAGAAGTAGAGTAACAAGTTATGAGGTCTTACACCAAGTCGGTTGTCCTTGTGTAGGATTCTATGGTGTTGTTCACGTGGAAGAATGGTGGGAGGTGTATGCCCTACCCTCTATATCTGCTTCTTCCATACCCCTCGCAAATCAATAGGGGCGTACCACCAAGAAAAGATGCCAAAGCGCACACAAAAATGCAATCTTGAGTCGGATAGAGGAGAGATTTGTACAAAAAACAAAATGTGCAATAAATGAAATTGCAAAAAATATAATAAAAATCTCGAGTTGAATAGAGGAGATATTTACTTCTTCCTTCCATACCACCCTTCACTCCCTTTTCTACCTAATGGCACAATAAATGCCTCCACTACCCTGAAATACACCAGTGTCAGATCAGATGCACACTTGTTGTTCTGTGGGTATCTCTGGACTCTTACGAAACTCTTTGACATGCTTGTTGTTGGAAAAAAGTGAGGAGGAAGTGAAGTTGGAAAGAAAACTCGAGAATGAAGATAGGGTAAGATGTGTTCAGTGGTCTCAGGAAGTTGAGATGCATAGTCATACTAAGTAGAAATGAAACAAGCGTGATGTGAAGAGGAGGCAATCACATGATCAGAAAGTTTTCATTTGGTGACTATTTCAGATTTTGTTTTACTCGAGGACAAGCAACGTTTAAGTTTGGGGTGTTTTGATGAATGCATATTCATCATGATTTCTAGTCGCCTTTTTAGGACCAATTCGATTCAATACTTTCGATTTTATCTCCTAAATCTCACAAAATGCAAGATTTCTTAACTAACTCAATTATTAAGATTATTAACTAGATTTATATTAATTTTGTGTAGGTCTTGACTAGGTTCAACCATCATATGGAATTCGCTCGATATCCTCTCAACATTGTTCTTGACCAATCAGTCTTGACGAAACAGTTTTCCCTAATGGTCTACCCATGTGGTTTTAACCTATCGGTCTCTGACATTCACCTACATAGTCCTTCTCTCACTACTCTACCTAAACAGTCTCGAAACCATTTGAGCGAATACGGTCTCAAGACCGCTTGAGCCCAAATGGTCTCAAGACATATGATGCCTAACAGATTCAAGACCGTTTGGACCAAGGACCATTTGGACGACGAAGACCAATCAGAGGCCATCGGTCCTCAAGACCGTTTGGACGACGAAGATCCAAGACTATTTGGATGAAGACTGTTTGGACACTCAAGTAAATATTGATGAAGAGCAAGACTGTTTGGAGCCATATGGTCCAAAGACCGTTTGGAGCCATTCTTGTGCATGTGTGGTTCGTGGTTGGACAGCTGATGCATAAGGAGTGAACCTAGAGTTCGTAGACCTAAGAGGGGAAGTAGCAGCTCTTGGTCCACCTGATGCTCATGAAGATGTTTGAGTTATTAAAAATTTGAGCATGGCATCCCTCATGTTTAGAGCAAAAGGAAACCCCTTGGACTAAGGTATATGTTTGATGAACCTCTCACACATAGGTTGGTGACATGCATGTATGTTGTTGGTCCAATGTTAAGGAATAGGAGCAAGTATGACATACTAAGGAACCTAGAGTGGCTTAGTGGGTTGTCTTATTTCTAGCCACATGCCTAAGTAGCATGATAGGGCTAGGCCCACACATGATGATGTAAACCCTGGATGTAGGAACGTTTGTGACCTTTGTTGCTATCAAGAGATAGTTTTGTCCCATCCTAGGGAAGGACCCTTCTGTAAGGTGAGTATCATATTTTGTTTAGGTTCGAGGTAACCCAAAGAAGTCTCTCATAAGAGATTTATGAGCTAAGTGGAGAGCACCTGGTATGAGCAAAAATCTATAGACCCTTGTGTGACCATCTCTAAGGGGCATGAAGATATGTTGCCATTGAGGTAACCTTATGGGGCCTGACCAAGTTAGGTGGGTCGCCATGATCCCTATGAAAGGATGTAAGTTTGACTATGAGTGCCCAGAGAGATGATGGAGTTTTGGGTAAAGATTCAAGAATGAGGTGTGCTATGATGGAATCCTAAGTCAATACTAAGGTCATGAAGGGATAAGACCGATGGAAGTAGGAGTTGTCTATTCCCGGGATGAACGATACCATGGGGTCGGGAGGTAATAGCTACCTTTGTCCAAGGACCATGGGTTAGGAGGTTGGCCACCTTCATGAGTTCATGGGGCCTAAGGGGTAAAAGCGAAAGGCATTCCTTAGCTGCATAAGGGTCGGATCACCCCAAAAGTTTTGGCATCCTAGAGACCTTGAGGTAATGATTCTACATAAAAGAGATTAAAAGGTGATGGGAAAAGTCTTCCCATGGGTGTAGACCCATAATCGAGTTGTTTATGATGTGGAGACATGTGATGTATGTTTCAACTTAGTTTGGAAAGTAAACTAGTGATGTGTGATGCACCATCTCTACTCTTGGAACGGGATGAAATTTGTATTTGGACTGCATCCAAATGCTTATTTCCTCTCATTATGGGGGTGAGAGATAGGTCAATACGCATGCCATACACTAAGGATAAAGATGATGTGAGTTGAAACATTGCTATGATGTTTGAGGATTGAGGAAGTAGCATACCTTTTGATAGATGGTTTGCAAACACGAAGAGAACTAAGTCATCATATGAGGATGTTCCTATCAAGTGCAGTATGGAATTTATGAGTTATATAAGTTTGAGTTTGATAACCAAGATGATGAGCTTGAAGTTTGCTTGACTCATTTAGACCTAAATCCGAGATGTGGATGATGAGTGGAGTGTATGAAGGTTTATGTCATCACCGATAAGGAGGATTATGTGGTAACCGATACCCTTTGTCGAGGTATAACACATGTGTCTAGCTATCTTATTTAAGAAAGGTTGTTAGGCAAACCCTAAGTCCGTTAGAAGATGAGACCATGTATGACTAACACCCAGATACAAACATACATGTTGGTCAAGGTGGTTAATCAGTTAGTTAGCCTAGAGCTTGATGAGATAGAAGGATGGTTGTAAGAACCTCAAATACACCTCTCAAGAAAGGAAGATGATGGAACCCACAACTAGAGCATTTTAGGGTTTCGGAGAAGTCAACCTTGAGGAATCATGACAAGTAGAGGCTCATGATGTTAATTACATTGTAGTACTACCAAGGTAGTTAAAGTTTGCAATAGTACTTTGAATACCTGAGATGAACAAGTATATAGAGTTGTATGTGGCTTCTCGCCATGCATGCGAGGAGGTGAAGGACGAACATCCATAACTCGGTGGGTTGCTATAGATAATGAAGATTCCCCGAGAAGGAATGGGAGTGGATCACCATGGATGTTTTGGTGAGTCTCCTCTGGACCAAGAGAGGTCAGGATGCAATATGGGTTATGGTAGATTGCCTTACCAAGTTGGCCTAAACCCTTGCCTAAGAGAGAGAGAGTTGTCAATGTGATAGATCTGGTTGAACTATATGCATGAGAGAGAGATAGTTCAACTACATCATGATCCGAGTTCGATATGTGGAGCATGACCTCAACTTCACTTCCATGCAGTGGAAGTAGGTACAGGAAGAACTCGATACCCATTTGAAGTTCAGTACAACTTATCACCCCTAACTGATAGTTAGTATGATCTAGACTAGAGGGTCTGATGAGAGTGTTTGTGTGCTCGTTCAGGGTGATACATGGGGGCAGTGCTTGTCCTATGAGAGTTTGTGATGATATCCACCATATCCAATATCAGGATGTAAGAAGCTCTGTAAGTGAGGTCATGTCGGTCACCGCTTCATTATAACGATGCCGGTGAGAGGACCTTGTGAATGTCAGAGAGACCACAATGTGTGCAGATGAAGTCGCTTTGATCATGTAATGGCTGAGAGAGCCCTGGGGAAACATGAGTCGTGAGCTGATGTGAAGTAGACTGACATGTAGTTCACTATGGGAGAATATGTGTTATGAAAACTCGACCCCTCTGAGCTATAACTGTGAAAACTGAGTCCTTGATACATGGGTCTATTTGAGATGGATAGGTGGAGTTGCTTATGTTATCCTTACCCCTCATCATAACATGATGTATGATGTGTTCCATGAGTTTGATCTAGAGCACTATGTGATGTACCCGAGCCATGTTTTGAACCATGAACTTATTTAGCTTCGAGATAGGATGAAATGTCCTGAGTCATCTACGAGGGTAAGATATACCAAGGTGAGAGAAAACTCAGATGTAAGAATATAAGATGATGGAGGTTCTTGGAAGCACCATGGAGGGGGTGAAGCCACATGGGAGCCATGAGGGACATGAGAAAGTATTATCTTGTTTGTTTGTATTCTTGGTGGAATTTTGAGGGCAAAATTCCTATAAGAGGGGAAGGATGTTACAACCCCAATTTTTGGGTTCTTTCGGTGGGAAATGCAATTTCTCCTTTAAAGGACATATGTACAAATAATGGTGTGATTTGTTTTGAATGTATGAATTTTGTTTGGAATAGCCTTGCTTGTTTCGTGGGCCTTATTGGTTATTGGGCCCAATAACAAGGAAAAGAAAAAAAGAAATTCAATTAATAAATGAATATTTAAGAAAAGGAGAAAAGAAAGAGGTAGAAGCCTCTAGAAGGGTAGGAAGCAACCTCCAATGGTGGATTTCGTAGCTTTGGGGTTCCTTGGGTTCCAAGGAGTCCAAGTTGCAAAGATAATGCAATAAGAAAGAGATAAAATCAAATAAAGCATTATTAAGAAGGAAAGTTGAGAGAATGATATAAATATAAGAAATATGTGGAATAATTAGGGTTTTGCCTCTAGAAATGTTGTTTTTCAGGTTTTGTGGTTAAAATGGAGAAAAGTTGTAGATAAACCCAAATGATACCCTAATTCGGGTTAGAAACCTTAGAAAGTGAATCCAAGTCAATCAAGTAGATTCTTGATAAAGTGTAGTAAATTGGTTACATATGCTTTTTAGGAATTATGTGATTGTTGAAATGCTTCTTGGATTACTTGCTTGCTTGGAATTGTTATTAGCTTGTTGAATCTGCAAATTAAGTATGTGGTTATTTATGAGTACACACTTTAGTTTCTCAACATTTCTTAAGGCTTTATCGATTGAACTACAATTAAACTTCTTGGATGTTTCATTACTGCAATCTTTAAAGTAACTATGTGTATAATAATTTAAGTATAAGTGTGACTCGCTCGAACCTACATGCCCCTTTGGATGTAAGATAATGGACCAAGCCCTGGAAGGAAGGTCAAAGTGAGTCATGCCCCAGAGGGAAGATCACAGGGCACCTAGACAGGTGACCCCAGGTACCAAGCTCAGGATGGAGAAGGTAGCCTTAAAGTCACTTGCAAGGACTTAACCCTAGAGAGGGTATCCCAGAGGTGGTAAAAGTGGTTGAGGAGTCATACTAAAAATGTAATCTTGCATTGTTAACAACTTTTTGTTGTGATTATGTTGTTGGAAATTATGTGCATTATTTTCTTTGTTCGGCACATACCAGCATATTTATTTATGGTGATCGACGTTTTGTTTGTCGACGTTTTAGGTATTATCTGAAAAGAACAAACGGTAAACTAGAATCTGTGAAGATAAAGTAAATGATCCAAAGGAGGATTAGATAGATATATTTCGTCTGTGGATAGAAGTCTTAGATCCTATTTTGAAAAGGTATGCAAAAGTAAATTTTTATTCCATCTTTCCAGTTTAGTTTTTTGTAGAATTTATTAATTGTTTTTTATTATTTGGAAAACCATTGATCCTGAATTTTATGAGTGATGATTCATGACTTTAAGGTCTTTTAGATACTCAAAAGTGCGGGTCGTTACAGTACACCATGACTAGATTACTGGATAATATGACTCATAATTTGTTGAACTAAGATGACTTCTTATAACACTAAAAATCAAGTATTAAGACGAGTATGAGAGATAAACCCAAACTCTCATATAATATTGTGAAAGTGAAAAGATGCTCAATTGTAGGTGTTATTGCTTCAATTAAAGGTGATAATTTTTATTAATATGATATAGGACTAGTACATATATTCTAATATAATATATGGACTAAAATTTCACATGAATGATAAGACTTTTACACAAGTCACTTAAAGATGAATCGAGATACTAAAAAGGCTTTTGAATAAGAAGTAAAGCTAATTTGTCTTCTTTACTAAATTTCTAGTCTTGTAACAAATAGAGGAGTTTTTTATAATTACTAAAATGTATTTGAATGTCAAATGACATGGTATATGTATCTAGATGACATCTAAGTAATGGACAAGGCTAGACTGAATTTATATGTTAAGTGTGGATGATAAATTAATACAATAAGTATGAGGTACTCTTTTATCTATTTACTTTAGATATATTTATATTTATCTAAATTAAATGCAATACACTAAAGTAATACTATAAAGGATTTTAATGAGGGAGAAACTTATGCATTAAATAAATTTAGAATGATATATTCCAAGAGCAGTAGTAGACATGAAATGAAAAAGTTTGAGGCTAATAAATACGAAATGAAGGGAAAATGATCAAAATTAGTAGATGGATATAAGAATGTAACTATAACCCTACAATTATGAGCTAGGTGATGCTAATCAATAATGATCTCAAATGATGGAATAAGGAATGCATATAAGTATAGTTGAATTCAACTATAAAATGATGTTCAAAATGTGAATTTATTTACATGAATGTGCTCTTAGATCGTAATTATTTTTAAGTATACTTGTACTTCGAATGAGAATAAAACATTTGATGATTAGTACTAACTAAAGAATGCTAAATGATAGAATAGGAGAATTAAGTGTATTATGCACGTTTATGCTTGAAATTAACTACATCTATTGAATTTAGTTGGAATAAGGATTTTTTGTATGATAAACCTATTCTGAACGTGTTGGATGACATAAGATGGTCTACATGCCTATATTTTTGCTAGTTCTAATATCTCTGTACATATTTTTTTAGAATAATGATATGGAATAAATTGATAAGGAATATGTTGAGATTTAATTAGCATGCATTGATTATATTTGAGAACCCTATGTAGGGTAAATGTTGGATGATTAGATGATGTCTCGGGCTGATAGCTCACTGATGATGAATCATATGAAATGATGTAGAAATGTGAAAGAAACATGAATGTCGTTATCATAAATGGTTCTAATTCTTGATATAATGTTTGTCTTTCTTATTAACCCTAATATGCTTTATGTCATTCTAGTTGTGCAAGAATATACACATATGATAAATGATGATCTAAAATTTATTTAAGATGAGTAGAAAGGGATTAATAACAAGTGAAATGATGACACATTAGGATAGGTACCCTGAACACTATGAGTTTCCCCTAAGTGAAATATTGGGAAAATGAAACAAATTTCCTTGTAACAATCAAAGTATTATGAGAAGGATTTCTGGAGTGTGATACTATATCTTGAAGGTTGGACCACTAGGATTTAGGTATGACTCATCCGGTGTGATTCTGACCATAAATCCTTTGTTATGAGAGTATATGTCCATGTGGAATAGACTATGATGAAATGAAAATTGTGAAACATATGAAATATGATGATATTTGATATTCCGATATGTTGTTATGTTTGTTTCTATCCCATGTACCCATGATGAGAACATGAGCCTATTTAGGTGACCCTACACTGGACCAAGGTCTATTGTTGATGTCTTAGGGTGCCCGAATCAACCCTAAGATAGTGACAATGTGTCCTTGACATGATAATCAAGTGTGGAGGCTTATACTTGGTGAGATATAAGTCAAGTAGCTCTAGGACAAATGAACAATAGATGAAAAGCCTTGTAGAACATGAGTTGAATGTTGTTTACATTCTTTTTATGACTAATTGACAAATCTATTATTGTTGAATACATTTCTTATTATATTAACTAGTTATTCATTTATAAGTATAATTTGTTTCCTCATTCTTATCTGTCTAGCATGAAATGTGATCTTAAATGTTAAGAATTAGTTGATGATGGGATCTAATGTTCACACTAAATATGATTTAGATTTACTCATCAATTGAATAGTCATGTTTGTTAGACATGCCTTATGCATACTTTAGATTTAGGACTACATGATGTGCTTTTGGTCTGGTTGGTGGGGTGTCAAAAAGATGATGTTATTGTGATGTATTGATCCTAAATGTATAAATCATGACTTATTACTCATACTAAAGATTATCGTTCAAAATTAAGAAAACTCTACTGATTTGTTCATAGACATGCTCTAAAATATGTTTTAGTTTTTAATCTGGTCTATGAGATCACCTTATCTAATTGATTGGATCTTTATTATAAATAGGATTTCAGTAACTGCTAGAATTATATACTAGAATTTTTAATACTTGTATGTTTATTTGAGGTTCATTATACTTAATCTGATGGTGATGGGTGCATAGTCTGAGTGGGAGATATCCACTCACTTAGGATCTATATGAGTCTCATGAGGTTGTTTCAAATATTTTTAGGAATAATGCTATCTAGTAGAGAGGTCATGAAAATTTGATGTAAATAGAATAATCTATATTAAAGTGTACCTATACTATCTTTTTCTCAAGATGTGTTGTAGATCGAGTTTTCTCTTTCATGTATGTGAAAATGAAGTAAATTGAACATGTTTCCCATGAGGTGACATTGGTTTGTGAGGTTTTGGGAAGCAATAAAAAACTTTTCTTGTGATTTTTGTATACTTTATTAAATGTGTTTTTCATGAGTTTGGTGTTTTCTTCCTCAATTTGGGTATAGTTTTAGGATTTTCCTATAATGGTTGGCATTTATGTTGATCAAAAGAAAGGCTCATACACTAATATTGAAACTATCAACAATACTAAAAGTTTCTTGGCTTCTAAATTTGACATGAATGATGTGAGAGAAGTACTCATAATTTTGGAAATTAAATTTGTTAAAACTGATGATTGTATCATGCTCTCTCAAGAACAATATATTGAGAAAATCCTCAAAATATTTTCAATGTTTAATTGTAAGCCACTTTGCACACCTTTTAATGTTTATTGAAATTTTATAAAAAAAATTACTAGTGTTTTATAAGTCAAATATGCAGAAGTGATTGGGACCCTTATTTCCTTAATAAACTATATCCGTCCAAATACAACATATGTAGTTGGAAGATGATGTAGATATATTCAAAATTCTAAATGGAATCTATTCACCTAATAGTATACATTGTCCATATTTTAATGATTACTAAACCATTCCATTCATATGCATCTAATATATCTATTTGAGATTAATTTCAAGTATTAGGTATATGCAAAGGATGAATTCAATCAAGCCCTAGCTTGGCCAAACACAAGCCAAAATCAATGCTAATGCATTTTAGTGGAGAAGGCCCTAAATCACTTAGGAAAAATTTGTGAATCATTTGTATTGATGTTATGACCTGTAACTAAGATGAGAAAAATATAAACTCCACTTCAAATGAATATTTAAGCACTTTTATAGAAATTACCAAAATTTATCAACAAACATTTGTTGTCTAAGTTTCACTCACATGAAACTTGATTGACAAACCTGATGGGTCTTGGTAACTGCCAGGGTTGGATGAGTTTCCCCAAGACAAACTTTATTGACACCCCTACACAAGTAAATCAATTATAAACCATCAGTCGAGTTTCATCTAGGATAAACTCTACCGATAGATAAATGTTTCTTTGTCACATAGTGCTATTGGTCAAGTTATCTTTATTGAAACTCGACTGAAAATACTGTATGGAATGTGCAGAAAAAGTGTTTCTAACCATTGCACTGTAACAAAACTCAAAAGTATATTGTTGCAACATGACAAACAACTAGGATTCATTCCTCAGTGCATCTATTTTCTAGTAGACACCCCTAACTATAAATAGGTTCCCTTGGACTTCATTCTAAATTTTCTTCTTATGCTCCTAGTTATAGTAGAATGGTATTGTCTACTGAGACCCCCTTTCTCTCTCAATCTTACTACTAATCTACATTAGTCTGAGTGAGATAGGTTACTTGTGAGAGGTATGCTTCATTATACTTCTTTCAAACCTCTCAAATTCCCTTTCCCAATCACTTATCTCAAGAAAAAATGGTGAAAGATTCTCCTTGGTGAAGTTGAAGTCAAAGGTTGAAGATCCAAGAGAAGAGTGAATAATTCCTTCAAGGAAGAAGACTTGTTGCAAGAGTAGAACCTTGGTGAAGGCAACTAGCTCGTTGCAAAAATGGGTAAGCCCTTGTGAAGATAGAATACTCTTGCTCTAGGATGGGCAAGTCCTTGTAAGGTTATTGGGTCGTTTGATCCTTAAAAGGAAGCCTAGGTATCCTTGCCTTGGAAAAGAAAGGTCATATTATATCTCTTATAATGGAATATAAGAAGTGTGCAATGGTTGCAAATCCTAGATATTGACCCCTCTAGGTGGTGGATGTACATCTCCTAGTTTGGAGTTTGGAACCACTATACATAGATTGTGTTCTTTTGCTTGTTCAATCTCTCTCATCCTTTCTAAGTATGCTTAGTTGCACTCAAATTCCATATATGCAATCTTATCTCTTGATATAATTTAAAGGTCTAATCAATTTGTTTTAAGTGTTTTTATCTCTATTCAACCCCCTCCCTTGTAGAGTCTATTGATCCTACAAACGATATCAGAGTGGGTATTCTCCAACCAAGTCTTTGTATGATTGGATAAGATGTGTGAGAATTTGTTGGGGCCCCTTAACATAGAAGGTGGATTCTCCATGTGACCCCATACTTGATGACACAAAATTTATATATCGGAGGAGAATGATGCAGTTCTACCTTCAAGGGATGAGATATGAGCTGTGGAGAGTGACTTCTTCTCCATACAAGGAACCAGAGGGAAACACAGCTACATGTAATGAAGCTACCATAAAGAGGTATCAACTTGACTCCAAGGCAATAAGTATCATCTACTTACCCCTCACTCCCATCGAATTCAATCGAGTATCTATTTGGGATACAACTCATAATATATGGGATAAGCTTTGTGTCACCTATGAATGCACCAAGCAAATAAAGAAGTCAAAGGTATCAATGTTCAATGGCAACTTATAGATGGGAAGGAAAGAAAAGATTTCTAAAATGTATGCTAGTCTCAACACCATTGTGAATGGGATCACATCATTGGGACAACCCATGGGCCAAGGGAAAGTCAACTCTAAGATTCTTAGATCTCTTTCCAAGAGTTGGTAATCCAAAGTGACATCCATTGAAGAAACAAGAAGTCTTTGTGATATTGCTACCAAAGAGCTCATTGGGAATATCTAAGATTTTGAAGTGAGGCTTGACAAACAAGAAGAAGGAGACAAGCTAGAAGATCAGGAATAAAGAAGATAAAGGATGCAGCCTTCCAAGCTCAATTGGAGGTTATTGTTCTTCAACAACAACTTGTTTGTCGACCTACTCCTCACCCAAGTGAAGATGAAACCCCTAGTGACCTTGAAGCTAACTACTCCAAGGGGAAACACTTCAAGGGAAATCCCTCCTTCTCCTAGACTCCTAGAAGCTAAGAGTGTGGTCAAAAGGGACATTACAAGAATAATTGTCTCAAGGCAAAAAAGTCACACCACAAGAGTGGCTTCAAAAAGAAGGATGACTACAAAAAGGAGAGAAATTTCAAGAAGGGGGAGATGAAGAAAAGAAGAGGCAAGGATGTTTCTCATGCTGCTTGGACAGTCTTCCTGAAGTGATTCCATCTCTAATGAAGGAGAGTGTCATCTTACTCTCATGGCCTCAATTAGTGAAGATGTATGTGAGGTAAGTGAAGTGAGGCAAGCTTGAATGAACTTTCTAAATATGCTCTCATTGATATGATTAATGTTTCATGTTCTTCTTACTCTATATTCAAATCTAAGAAGAAGAGATTAGGGAACATCATAGATGATCTATATGCTAGAATGGAAATTCTTGAACAAAATGACACAGTTCATCTTGATAGCATAGATTCCTTGCAAGGATAATTTCTTGATCTTGAACTTTAATATAATGGTATAGAAATTGAAATTGGCATTTATCTAAAGAAAATGAATGAACTTAAAGATGAAAACCAAGTCTACGTTGATGAACTTGTTACGCTAAGAATTGAAAATTATATACTTCTTGTGAAAGTTAATGATCTTGAATATAGACCTATGTTTCCTAGTAAGAAGTAGTGAGTATAACATTTGAGAAGGATTCTTATTTGACTAAAGCCCTCTATTTGAAAGCCGACCTTTTACATGCTCAAGATGATCTTGCTAGTTTTTGTTCTACGTTCATTACTCTTACTGATGATCATAGACTTAGAGAGACCTTGCATAAATTCCTCAAAGGGAAAAGTCCCTAAATGCAGTCCTAGAGCACTCTACCAAACAAGTGGGTAGTAGTGGTTTGGGATATGAGGGAGCTCCCAAGAACAAGGGAAAATCTTAGAAAAAGAGCAAGGAGGATCCAATATACCATGGAGAAACTTCCGACTCGAAGACTTCTATGGTTTGTGTTCATTATAAGTGTGATGATCATTATTCTACCATTTGTCCTTACCAGAAGAAGGGGAACAACTCAAACATGATATGGGTTCTCAAGCTAGCTCTAGATCTCAAAGTTTGAATTGGGCACCAGCCTCTCCTTTCTATGTAGGATAAATGCAAATCGATTATTGATAGTGGATGCTCAAAGAACATGACCGGTGAGTAGAGACCACTTCAACACTCATACTAAGAAGAAGGGATGTTCAATAACATTTTAAGACAAAAAGAAAGGTAAAGTGATAGGTGAGGGTGATGTAGGTGATTCACAATTTAATTCATGTTAGCCAACTTTGTGATAATGGATATCTTGTTATATTTACATCACATGAATTCTTGCTTCTAGATTCGACTCTTATAATGTCATATATAAGTCAACTAGAAGTGGAAATTTGTATATTATTGTTCTTGATTCTCTTAAGCCTGTTCTTGGTAAATCCTTAGTTGTTGATAAAAATGATGTATATTGGTGGCACTATCGGCTTGTTCATGTAAATATGCATCAACTGAAGAAGTTGAGAAAAAAGGACTTGGTCAAAGGACTTCGTAAACTATATTTTGAGAAGGATGAGGAATGTCAACCTTGTACCCATGGAAAGCAAAGTAAATCCTTAGATCCAAAGGAGTCCTTAGCACTAATAGGGTTCTTGATCTTCTTCACATCGATCTATTTGGAATGATGAGAAAGCAATCACTTTGTGGTAGTAAATATTGTCATGCACATGTTGATGATTTCTCTCATTTCACATGAGCTTTGTTTTTGGTTTCAAAAAGTGATACACTTAATGTATTTTGGGCTTTTTTGCAAAAGAATTGAAAATGAAACTTCTTACTGTATCGTATATACCCATAGTGACCAAAGGGGAGAGTTTGAAAATGACTTGTTTGAAAATTGTTGTGAAGTATCCAATTATTTGCACAATTTTTCTTCCCTCTGTATGCCTCAATAAAATGGAGTAGTTGAGAGGAATAAAGAGATGGCTAGAATAATGCTTTTAGAATATTAAACTTTGAAGAAGTTTTGGGGTGAAGTTGTTAGTACTGCATATTTTGTGCAAAGTTGGGTTTTCACTCACCTATGCTTAAAAAAAACCTATGAGTTATGGCATGGTAGAATGCCTTCAATCAACTTGTTTCATATGTTTGGTTGTGCATTCTTTCTCTTCAACAAAAAATATTCTCTTGATAATTTTGATGCTAAATCTTATATGGCTTTCTTTCTTGACTATTGCACTACAAGTATATCTTTTAGATTATTTAACATTGAAATATCTAAAGTAGAAGAATATATCAATGTTAAATTTATTGAAAGCAACCCCTCTATTCACAAGAATATTGTGAATGATGATGTTGTATATGAGGTGATTCCTAGATTGAAATAGCTCAACATCAATGACAAAGGAAAAAAGTGGTTGTAGATGAAGAATCAAAATAAAATGAAAAAATGGATCCTACTCCCTGATTTGCTAAAGTGCATCCTATAGAGATCAACATAGGAAATACTTTTCAAGTGGTGATGATGCCAGCTGATACAATAAAGAACAAGATGACAATTCCTTCATCTCACAACATTAGCTAAAGAATGTCAAAGAATATCATAAGTATAATGAAAGGATCCTAGAAATGCAATAGGAACGAAAACAGTTTGAGAAGAACAAAGTGTGAACTCTAGTGCTAATACCTAGTGATAGAAAGATCATTGACACAAAGTGGGTCTACCACAACAAGCTTGATGAAAGTGGAAAAGTGGTAAGAAACAAAGCAAGGTTAGTATCTCAAGTTTATAATCAATAGGAAGGTATTGATTTTGATGAAACTAATGCCCCTATTCCTAGACTTGAATCTTTTAGAATGATACTTGCCTTTGCTAGCCATAAAAAATTTGTTGTGATATCAAATGTATGTTAAAAGTGCGATTTTGAATGGTAGAACAGAGGAGGAAGTCTATGTGGTTCAACCTCCCAACATTGAACATGAAAAGCTTCCAAACCATGTTTAATTTAAATAAAAAGCTCTTCATAGTCTCAAACAAGCCCCTAAAGCTTGGTATGAGAAATTGAAAAACTTTTTGTTATACAGTTTCTATGTCATGGGGAAAGTTGATTCTACACTCTTTCTTAAACATGCTTCTAAAAATTTCTTGATTATTCAAATATATCTTGATGATATCATTTTTGGTGGAACTGATCTTGATCTTTGTAAGGAGTTTAGTTCTCTTATGTAGATTGAATTAGAGATGAGTATGATGGGGGGTCACATTATTCCTTGTCTTCCAAATCAAGCAAACAAAGGATGGAAACTTCATCAACCAAAGCAAATACACACATGAATTCTTGAAGTGCTTTGGGATGGAGAATACCAAGTAAATGGCTACTCCCATGTCGAACACTTCCAAACTTCATATAGATCAAGAAGGTGAAAAGGTAAATGAGAATATCTATAGAGGTAAGATTCGTAGCTTGCTATACTTAACTACCTTTAGACCGTATATCATGTTTAGTTTTGGCTTGTGATCTAGATTTCAATCAAGCCCTAGAAAATCCCATCTTATAGATACTAAGAGGATTCTAAGGTACCTACCCAAAATCGAAAATTTTGAATTCTAGTAATCAATTCAAGGGACTTTACTCTTACATCTTATAGTGATGTGGATTATGATGGGTGCTAAATTGATAGAAAGTTTGTAAGTGGCACTTTCTTCCTCCTAGGCCCATGCTTAGTTTCTTGGTTATCTAAGAAACAAAGAATATTGTCTCTTTCTAATATTGGGGTTGAACACATTACAATTGGGAGTTGTGTGTTCAAGTCTTATGGATGAAGCAAATGCTTCAAGACTTTAATGTTTTCTATGATGCTTCTCCTATCCATTGTAATAGTAGTGCCATCAATATATCTTACAATCATATATTGCATAGTAGAGTAAACCATATAAAGGTCTGACATCATTTCCTTGGTGACCACATTGCTAAGAAATATATTTATATCTCTCTTGTGGACATCGAAAACCAACTTGCATACATTTTCACTAAACCTCAAGCTTGAGAGAATTTACTTTTATTAGATCCAAATTGCCTATAACAACTCTTGAAGATAATGGTATGCCTTCTAGATAAGTTGTTCACTTATCCATATGTTGCTGCTCATAAGATGCTCATCTTCTACTTGTTTGTGGTACAAAAGCCAAGTTTCATTGCTTTATTTTTTGGTGTTTTTGCTTTAAATTGCAAACACTTATTTTAAAACAAAAAAGTAGCCAATGATGAGTAGAAAATTTCTTTATATGTTCAAAATACATGGTAGAATAGAGAAATGCATTTAAATAGTGGTCCAGAAGTCCATAATTAAATTTTGTATCTAGTTGATAGAAACTTTTGTCAGCTGAGTTTTTTCTAAGAAAATCAACCGCCAAGATAACCAAGGACTGCACTCACTTCAGTGTCAGCCAAGTTTCTCAAAACACAAACTTGACTGACAACATTGTTGAGCAGAACATATAAGGATTGTTGTCTGATTTCCTCCCTTTCAACTAGAAAATTTTGGTAGACCAGCCCTCTTTTGAGCTCGTACTTAAACTATAGACCATCTCCTACCTTATCCTAGCCTTCTTCAGCCTTTTTTTTCCTATCCATCCCCAACCTTAACCTAGCATTTTAGGTGGTCCGTTGCTAGTGTCTTCATCCGTCTTTGGTGTCAGATTTCCCTATACCTTTCTCCATGGTGTCAAACTGAAGAAAAAGGACGGGTCATGATGGTGTGCCATCTTATTCCACCTCTTCAAGTCTCATTTGTTATTATGTCACCTCTTTTATCAACTCCCGAGTTGTTAATTGGTACAAAGAGTTGTTGCCTAGAAATTTCTATCTTTTTAGGCCCTTGATCGACACCAAAAAGAGCTTTTGAAGGAAATAAAGAAGGCTTTTACTAACCAACACCTTGGTACACTTTGTGTAGAATGCATGACTTTTTCAAACTTCCTATATAGCACAAAAGAGGTTCATGAATTCTATGCCAATCTCAAATGGAACTACACTAGCTTAGCGACCCCTCTAAATACCCAAGTTGTGTTTTCATCCATGATTGCAAGAATACGATTCCAAATCTTTGAGCACTCCTTAATGGATTCTCATCTTGTTCTTCCTATCTTAATTACCATGACCTCCTATATCTTGAAGACATTTTCAAGAGTTTTGACCCCGAGCTTACTCTTTATGACATTTGCAAAACCCTTAAGAAACCTAAGGTCACCTATAGAAAGAAATCCATTCTGCCATGATGTTCTCTCGACATTAAGACTCGACTAATATCTCTCATAGTTAACTATAATATCCATCCAAAGAGAAATCAAAATAGATATAGTAAAAAACTCTACATTAATCATTTATTGTCTTCTTCAAAATGTCCAAGTCAAATGCGCTAGATATATTCTATATCATATAACCTGATTTGACACAGAGAATAACACAAGAGACTCCCACCCTCCCTACCCTAACTTGTTTTGTGGTCTTCTTAAACATCGTACTAACAAATATATTTTCAAGGATCTTGTCTACAAATCCAATAGAAAAGGGGTTTACATCATTGAAACCACTATCAAAAAGTCCTTCCACCCCACAACTACATGTACCCTTAGTGCCTCTCCAGTCCTCCTCTACCCAAGCTCCTCCACCTCCTCCTACACCTATCCGTGAATCTTTTTATGTGTCTAATGAAACCCTTCTATGTTATATGATGCACCAGAATGTTTATCAGATACAGGTTCAGGAGCACCTTCACCAAGACCTAATTCAAATAATGTCCAACATGAACTTGTTTTATTCACACCCTTATCCCTCCTACCAGTCATTCCCAATCACTGACTATGCTTCCTATGCATATGATTAGTTCTAACCAGCCTACCATACCGCTACTTTTTCTCCACCTCCTACCTCTAGTGAGAGGCCTACCCTTGTCTCATCTCTGCATGATGCCTCTCAACTATTTGCACTTCATGTTATCCCTATTGTTGCCATTCTAGCTGACTTCAACTAGGTTTCTACATCCAACTTTGAGCAAGCTAAGGAATAGTGCAAGTGTGGTATCTCCTGGGAATAGCAAAACCTGATAACATCCAATTTTGTGGATAATGCATGCCTTAACTTACCTCTTATTTCTCACCTTTTATTCATGGACATCCCTACTTTCACTACTTTTACATTCAAAACATATTTTACCTTGTCTCCATGATAACCATGGCCTTTGATGTAGGTAACAAAGGTACCTAATGCAAGAACAGGAACCCCATCAATCCACACAATTAATAGATGCGTTTGTTCAAACATATGGATGACCATCGACCCATCATCGATGGTCCAAAGGCATCAAGAGCTAATCTATACAACCATCAGTCCTATTAATGAAGGACAGTCAGAGAAACCATTGGATCTGACCACTTAGTCAGTCGATGGTCACTTTAGCCATCACATGATGTCTCCTCAGCCTTGTTAGTCGATGTCTATCCTATCCTTACCAACCAAAGGCTACGTAGAACCATCATATGATGGCCCTAAATATATGGCCAACCCGAGCAACCACCGAATCTGACCTGTTGATGGTCGCCTTAGATGACAACCGATGGTTGTCCTAGCCATCACCCGTTAGCTATCCAGATTCACCAAACCAAAGGTCCCACTGTGAGCCAACATCAATTGATGGCCACTCTGAGTGAATGGTCATTCAGACGCATCACTCATGCACCCCTAAGAAGGTACTTCAAATACATGGGATGCAAGGAAAGTGCTCTTCCTTGGACACTGCACTGAGCCATATAAATAGAGGACCCTTGCAAATGTTCCAAGGTGTCACATTTTCACAGAGGGCCACAAAGTGCTACCTGAGAAGAAGTCCATCATCACACCCGCCTCCACCTTCGGTTGGTGGATAATAAGGACAAAAGTCCAACGGGTCTTATGCCCCTTTCTTCTCTACATACTTTCTCAACGTACTCTAATGAAGGAAGGAGGACATAGGGCAAGTATTCACTACCACTGTGTAGAATTTAGTGAGGAGCTTTAGACCATCAGTAGTGACCATCCTTTGGCTATAGTAAGTGTATCCTCTCGTTTCCCTTACTCCCTCGTGTTCTCTTCAATGTCATCTTCTCCCTCTCTTCTTTAGCAGTGTTTCATGCCTTTTTCACCTTGTAATTCTGTAATGTTGCTCAACACCATGAGTGGCTAAACTCATAGCTTGGGTTGGGGGCCACTAAGGCTCTCCCAACATGTATATACTTACATCTTTTGAATATGTATAATATATATATATATATATAGACACACACACACAAATATATATATATATGCTCTTGGAAACAATTATCTCCATACGCTTGTTCTCATTTCTTCACTTGCATGATTAGCTACCATCTTGTGATGTTTGATTGTTAGTGACTTGAAAAGTAGAACTAATCTTATCTAGTGTTATAGAGTTGCATGAATGTATGAGAATGTTGAAATGTTATAGGTATTGATCATATGGTTATTCTTGTGATTATTTGTTTTCCATCTCGAGAGAGAGACAACCTTATAATCTAGATCTATCCTAACCTTTAGAGAGGAGCGAATAGACATTTATGATGATCGCAAGTAACCTTGCTAAGAAAATGCAAGGGGTGTGAGTATTGCTCATTGGTGAGAGATGATTCAGGTTCCCGTTGATACTTGCAACAACACACTTGCTTTCTTTTGTTATCTTGTTTTACTTTCTTAACCGTTCTTTGTTTTACTTGGTTGAAGTAGCATCCCTCCCTAGATAACACCATCTTAATATACATTCTTGGTTGGTGTAATTGATATAAGACTCTATGTTATAAGAATTCAGCATTACTTGTCCCTATGTTTCGACCTCGATCTACTACTTTGGACCCCATATAATAGTTGTGGGGGACCTAAGTGTTGGGTTATAAATTTAAGAGTATGACTACTCTAGATATACTCCCTTTTGGGCGTATGATTTAGGGTGGTCAACTTGTTTGTGTCATTTCTAGGGACAACGAAAAATGGTACTGTTAAGAACACAAGTCTACTTACCATACACATATGCCTCAAGTCTAGCGGTAGACTTGACTGCACCTACTTCTTAATATGCTAACTATTAGCTACCTAGAATATTTAATTTGAATAGGTCAAGTTTCTAATAAGACTGTGTGAACTATTTTAGGTAACTTAGGAAGAAGAGGATTACAAGACCACCGACCCACCTTGATGACATCATGCCACCTGATAGAGGAAGGTGTCAAGGGGGATCTAGCGTGAATGCAAGGGTTGTTATACCTCCATAGGACCACGAATCTAAATGGGAGGATTACAACCATGAACAACCAATAGGTAACATCATGCCTAGTGTGATGCCTCCCCCACCACCAAGTGAAGAGGAGCATGAGGAATGACAATGTGATGAAGCCCTCCATCCAAGAGCAAGGAGGAATGGAAGGAACAACAATAACAACCATAACAACTAAGAAGATAAAGATGATGAAGAGGAGGAAGAAGGTCAATCCCTTAGGGATTTGGTTGTGACAAGAGCTCATGAATATAGATGCCTTATTATCATTCTAAGGTTTGATGCTGCGAATTTTGAGCTGAAACCTATAGTCAATTCCATGATCCAAAAAAAAACTTTTCAAGGTAACTCATAAGATGAGAATCCCTATCTTCATATTGAAGCCTTTAAGAATATTTGTGACATGATCAAGATGAATAGGGTGCCACGGGAAGTTATATGCTGCAAGAGGTTTGTATTTTTGTTAGAGGACAAAGTGTTGTCTTGGTATCTTAACCTACTCCATAGATACATTAATGGATGGGAACCACTAGCCGATGCCTTCGTCACAAAGTTTTACCCTATTGAGAAAACCATCAAAAATAGGTACAAGATCATTGGATTCTTGCAAAATCCTAGAGAGATTCTTCATGAATCATGGGAACAATTTCATATCAGAGGGATTGACCCCATCACAACTATGATAAGAGTTTTTTGGTTAACACATTCTATAATGGATTGACATTTGCAAAAAGGACTTTGTTGAATTTTGCCACAGGAAATGATTCCATTAGAAAGAAGCCAAAGAAGACTATGATGATCATAGATAACATGGTTGTGCTGCAAGCAGGCATGGATTATGAGAGAAATGATAGGGGTTCATCAAAGAGGGTAAACTATGAAGGCCCAAATTCCGATTCGAAAGACTTGGAGAGTATAACAACTCAAATCCAAAAGCTCACCATGGATGTTAAACAGTTCAAAGATACTGGAGGCAAAGGGAAAGACAAGACCGAGAAGGTCATGAAATGTATCACAAGTTGTGTTGATAATTATATCTACACTAAGATGAAGGATGATGATGAAAGAGAAGATGAGGAAGAAATAGAGAATGTTTCTTATGTCAATGTTAAGAGAACAGATCACCCTGGTTTCAATTATAGAAACAAAAACATTGTTGAAAATTCCCACCAGATAAGTGGTCCACCTAAAACACCGCCAGTATTTGGGCAAGGAGGAGGACCAACCACATCCACTAGAACCACTAACTACCAGCAAAATAGAAATAATTACCAAAACCAAGGGCAAGGTCAAGGTAAAAAAAGAACACAAACTGGAAAAATCAAGATCAAGGCCAACCTAAGAGTAGTAACCAGTCTAACATGATGTCTCAACTATTTGACTTTGCAAAAAGGAAAGTCTTTGTAAAAGACCATATGACCCAAAGTGCTATCACCAACTCAGGTGTCTTAACCTCGATGCAAACCCAAATAGCTGATATGCAAACACATCAAAGACAAATTGACCAACAACTGGAGCAACTGTCTAATCTAATAAAGAACCCTCAAGGAAAAATCCCCTCTAATACAGAGATTGTAAAATGGTCACCCTCCGCTCCAGAAAAGTACTAGAAAACTAGCAAGGGGAGGTTGATAGAGAAAACAATGTCGGTAGAAAGACAAAACCTAAACCAATTATAGTGGAAGAACTTTCTGAGGAGGAAGACTTTACTAAGAAGGACAAGCCTGAAGAGAAAGGCAAAGGGAAGAAAGCTACAAAAGAAAGGGGGTTGAAACAAGCACAAGAAGTTTTTACAAACAAAAACCCATATTCCCCAAGGGTTCCCTTTTTGTACAAGTTAATCAAAGCCCATCTTGAGGATCCAATGTGTCCCATGATCTTTGAAAGGCCTTTCCCTGCCACCAGCAGGGCACTAATTGATGTCAGAGAGGGAACAATCACCCTTCATGTCAGAAATGATCACATATATTTTCATGTCCAAGATGCTATGAGGGGCCCATCTCTATTCAAGTACATCTACTTATATATAGATACACCCAATATTATGAAGAAGTACAAGAAGACAAAACTATTGTTGAACCAATGATGAGGGATATAAAAACAACCTTGATCCTAGTATGGAAGACCCAGAAGTAGTGGAGATTCTAGAGTATTTAAACCAACCATAAGAGGGAAGTAGTGATGATGAAGAAGCAATCAAGATAGTAAAATATGCATCCCTAGAGAAGACACTAGAAGAAATTGAAGCACCTAAGCCTAAACCTAAGGTAAAGAAACTCCCTGAGGGCTTGAAGTATTAATTTCTAGATGATGAGGAAAGTAATCTCGTCATTATAAACTCAACCTTAATAGCAAATTAGGAAGAGAAGTTGATAAATGAGCTCAGGATGCACGTAAAAGTGATATGATACTCTATTGAAGATATCAAGGGTCTAATTATAGCTCGTTATGTTCATAGGATGAACCTAGAAGATGCACCTAATCCATTAGTTCAACCACAATGGAAGCTGAACCAAATGCTCAAGGAGGTGGTCAAGAAGGAAGTCATAAAACTACGTGATGCAATAATTATATACTCTATCAGTGATAGTAATTGGGTTAGCCTAATTCATGTCGTACCCAAGAAAGGAGGGATGACAACCACTAAAGGGAAGAATGGAGATGAATTGGCAACATGTACCATCATGGGTTTGTGTATGTGTATTGATCAGAGGAAACTAAACATTGTCATAAGGAAGGATCATCTTCCATTTCCCTTTATTGATTAGGTCCTGAAAAGGATGGCACATCTCTCTTATATCTATTTGTATATTGGTATTCATGATTCTACTAAGTGATGATTCACCTTGATGATCAGGAAAAGACCACTTTCACTTGTATCTATGACACTAATGCTTTTCATTGGATGTCATTCAGTTTATGTAATGCACCTGCCACTTTCTAGAGATGCATGATTTCTATGTTCTCATATTTCTGGGAGGACATAATGGAAGTGTTTATGGATAACTTATCTATATATGGAGCATATTTTGACATATGTCTAGAGAACTTATCTGGAGTCCTATAGAGGTGTGAAGAAAAACAATTAGTTTTGAATTGGGAAAATGTCACTTCATGGTACGAGAAGGTATTGTTTTGGGACATAAATTCTCTAAGAAAGGAATTGAATTCAACCTCAGAAAGATTGAGGCAATATCAATGCTCCCACCTCCCAAATTGATAATAGAAATGAGAAGTTTTTTGGGAAAGGTTAGATACTATAGGAGGTTTATCAAATATTTTTTTTAAAACCTTCTAGTAATGGACATTGAGTATGATTTCACTGAAAAGTGCCTTGAAGCCTCTAACACTCTGAAGAATTCTTTGACAATAGCTCTAATCTTTCAAGCTATGGATTGGGAACTTCCATTTGAAATCATGTGTAATGCTATAAATTATGCCATGTGGGCAGTTCTGGAACGAAGGGAAGACATGAAAAAACATGTGATATGCTATGCCAGCAAGATGCTAGATGATGCTCATATCAACTACATGACCATGGAGAAGGAAATGTTATTGATCATGTTATCCTTTGACAAATTTAGATCCTACTTGATAGGGTCACAGGTGAAGGTGTATACAGATCAGGGTACAATCAACTACCTGATGTAGAAGAAAGATACCAAGACCATACTATTAAGATGGGTTTTGTTGTTGCAAGAATTTAAACATGAAAATTATTGATAAGAAGGGTAATGAAAAATTGGTCGTTGACCACTTGTCAAGGATAGTTTTTACTGAATAAAACTCACTGCTACTGAACGACAACTATGTGGATGAGGCCCTAGTGATGATAAAGTCCATTGAACCCAACTTCCCATGGTTTTCTGATATATGTAACTATTTAGCATGCCAACAGTTACCACTTGACATCACTTACAATTAGAAGAAAAAGTTATTCTGAGATCTAAAGAACTAGTACTGGGATGACCCGCTCCTTTTCAAAAGATGTTTTGAAAATTTGTATCGGAGGTGCATTCCAAAAGAAGAAGTTCCTCATACACTCTGAGAATGTCATTTTTCATCTTATGGGGGACATCTGGGAGGAGAAAGGACAAAAGCTAAGATGGTCCAATCAGGATTTCATTGGCCTACCTTGTTCAAGGATGATCAAGCATACACCAAGGCATGTGACGAGTGCCAAGGTTCAGGAAACATTTCAAAGAGGAATAAAATATCAATGTGCGATTAGAAGAAGTAGAAATACTTGACGTTTGGGGATATACTATATGGGACCATTCCCATCATCAAAGGGAAATCAATATATTCTTGTTGTTGTAGACTGTGTCTAAAAATGGGTAGAGGATGTTGTAACCCTGACCTGTGACTCCAAAGTAGTAATCAAGCTATTTGAGAAAACCATTTTCCCCAGGTTTGGTGTCCCACGCACCATCATAAGTGATGGGGGATCCCACTTTAGGGAGAGGTAGTTTGAAGCCTTGCTAAAGAAATATGGAGTAAGGCATAAGGTGGAAGCGCCTTACCATCCACAAACATCTGGATTGGTCTAAGTGACCAATCGTCGAATCAAATAGATCCTGGAGAACACGGTCAGTATGACACGCAAGGATTGGTCAATGAAGATCGATGATGCTCTATGGGCCTGACAAACTACTTTTTAGACTCCTATAGGGACCACTCCCTACATGCTTATTTATTGGAAGTCATGTTGTCTACCTATTGAGCTAGAGAATAAGGACTTTTTTCTCATTAAGTTCTTGAACATGGACCCTAAATTAGTAGGGAAGAAAAGATTCTTGCATTTACAGGAACAAGAGGAGCTCAACTGCACACATATGAGAATGTGAGAATATACAAGCATAGGACTAAGGTGTGGCATGATGCCAACCTGAAAAGAAAAGATGTGTCTGAAGGAGACAAGGTTTTCTTGTTTGACTCAAGAGTCAAATTATTCTTGATAAATTTCAAAACAAGATGGTTTGGCCCATTTATGGTTGTGAAGATATACCCATATGGAATGATAGAAACCACAAGTCAAAAGACATGTACATTTAAAGTGAATGACCACAAAGTAAAGAGATAATATGAAGATAATGCTTTTGTGAGGATGTCTAAACTATTAGAATATCCCCCACCCTCACCACCAGAAGAACCCTAAGGAACCAAGCGAGAGAGTCAAGCTAAAGAATAAAAATTAGCGCTTCTCCGATGGCAACCCAAGGATTTCTAAACTTTGCTTAAATTTTTTATGTAATTAGACTTCTTCTAATTTATAGCCTTGATAGTATTCTACTCAAATCTATGATTTTCATAATTTGTTAATCTTAGTTTTTGGTAATTTCAACTTTGTTTCATAATTTCCACTATTTATTGACTAAAACCACCTTACAACTAAATGGTGTAGGCACTACACTGCCATCAGAGCTAGGGTGATCATCAGTCTAGCATTTGAATCCCACAACCATCTGTTTTAGGGAGGGATATAGCCACACAAGTAGAATCCCAAAAGTTATAGTAGCAATCAGGTCAGATCGACCATCAGTAATGATGCCATTGGAGGATTAATGATGCCAAACCATCAGTTTTGGAATAAGTTACACAATCATCGACTCTACCTCACCGTCAGTTGTTAAAAATGTCTACCAAAACATCAGTTTCTTCTATCTAAACAACTATCGGTTGATTAACCATTAGATGACTCAACAGTACAACCATCGGGTTGTAAAACCATCGACTATTGAGACATTCTGCCAAGCCATCGGGTGATAATGACCATCAGTTCTATAGAACCATTGGGTCAGAAGAACCATCAAATGTTCATAAAATGCACAAGACATCAGTTATTAAGGTCTAGTATGTCCATCGAGTGATCTAGTCATCGGTTCTACCAAACCAATGGTTGTTGAGAGATGCTAACAACCATAGGTTGACACTACCAAACCCGACGACCGATGGTCACCCAAGCATCACTATGCTCCCTATAAGTGACTAAGGCTAACCATCGAGATTGATCTTATAAAAACCCTATCTGCACCAACCAAACAAGAGCATAACCTTGAAGGAGCAATCGTCTGCATGTACCATCAATCAGCCAGGCCATCAGTGATCATCATTGAACTTCAAGCTCATCTATGGTCATCTCAACCCACACCACAGGAGAAAGGAACCGGCCCCCTTCCCTCTTCTGAATATGTGACAGAGTGAGGAACCAGTGATGGAGGGAAGAGGATGCTCAATCGCACCAACAACGTAATGATAACTATTCCCTCTTTCTTTGTCTAAAGCACTTTTCAATGGCAATTCTAACCTCTTTCCACTTCACCTTCATTTTGTTCCTTTGACCACGGCTGCCACTTTATCTTCTCTGACACACAGTCTCTCACAACCATTGATATCCCAAACCATCAGCCTCCCACACTTTCATCCATTCACCCTTGACCTTCTTAGCCAGTGCCTCTCCACCTTAGGTCTCTGCCAAACATCAGTCATTACCCGTGCTTATCATCATAGCCATTGGACGTCTGTAACCATCGATTTCTAGCACCGGTCCACCACCATCGATAGACCTGAACCATCGGTTATCTAGTTCCTAATTATGTCCATCTATTTAGGCTCACCATTAGTTGTATCTCACCATCGGTTGATGCTAACCTTTGAATACGATCAACCATTGTTTTCTATGATCCATATGTTGTCACCGCCTAGCCATCGGTTGTTATCAACCATTGATTGTCACACGTCCTTATTCTCTCACTCTCTCACACAACCATTGATTGCCTAGACATCGGCTGCCTATTTCTTAAGCCATCGACTGACTGATTTACTCCATTAAGATTATACTTACCTACTAATCTAACCTTGCAAGAGATACCAAGGTATCTACTAAGCACAATGGCAGAGCAACATTAATTCAAATGTCTATGACTAAATCAGAGGAAACCATATGGATCAGATTCTCAATGACTATAGAAGAAATAGAGAGGATAGAAAGATTGAAAGATGAACATGTGGCCTACATCAGATTGAATGGCGAACCCACTCCAGAAAGCATCAGGGCACATTTAGAAAAAGACAAAGCAAGGATTCTAGATGAGCCAATTCTAAAGGAGTCTGATAATCCAGACGAACAAATAGGGACATAAGTGTCTGAATAAGCATGAGGAACTCTAACAACAAAAAATAGGAAGGCACCAAGCCCACATAAAAAGAAACCTTCAAAAATCCTAAGGGTATTTGCAAAGGAAGTTGCTTCTATGTCAGTAGGATCATTGAACATAGAAATTGCATATAGTGATGTTCAACTGTTGGCTATTTAGGATAACGAGTTTCAATCCTAATGAGGATAGTTTAACCAACTTAACCAATATCTGTAAGTATACGGAGGAAGTGTAGTTGAGGTCAAACACAAGAAGCTCAAGTAATTAATTGAGTGCAATAACACTAAAGTTCAACAATATAGATCAGTTTTTAAAAGGATGATAATTGATTATCTATTATAGAAATTTAGACTTAAACAAACAACAAAAAGATGTACTAAAAGAGGTTTAGATTCAGAGATCAAGGATCATGGACATTACAATTTCACTCACATATCATAGCACATCATAGGAACACAAAAATGTAACATACATAAGTACTTGTTTTAAAGGAAATATTGTGTTGCATTTCACCTCCCGATGTAAGTGCAACAATCTCAACTCAAAGTCACATTCTCATGCATAAATTTTGTTTTTTATCACAACCTATTCCTCAACTCATTTATCTCCAGTCTCATGGTAGAAAGCCAAAAAGAGCACCTCCATACATTCCTACCTATCTTCTCAGATCAAGCAAGAAAGCATAACACATGCACATAAAGTGGCTAGCAATACATGTAAGAAATGATAGAACTGGTACTTTTATGGTGGAAAAACAAGAGACATAGTATTTAGTATGAAATTAACTTGTTCCATAAATGCTATGACATGGGAGCTACTCTCCCATGCCCAAGAAAAGAGAATTACTCATCCATAATCATGTTTTTCTGATTTGCTACAGAAAATTCAGGTTTTAGCATGATCTAGAGGAGGAAAAACAAAGAGATCCAAAAATGTAACCACAAGAAGGAGGAATTCTAGCTTGGGGACGAAATTCTCCTCCTTTAGCTGCTCCAAAATGAACTGGCTCCTATCCCTAGAAGTTGCACAAAGTTGGGGAAGCTTGGTTGCACCTTGGAGAAGACAATGGAGAAGAAGAGAAGAAGAAATGGTCTCCTTTGGTAAGAAACCACCTCCTTTCTCCTTAAAATTTACCTCCTCTGCTCTAGACTTGATATGGGATGAGAGAACCTTGAATTATGACTGTGGATAACTGCCCATTTAGTTATCTCCTTTTTTAAAACAAAGAGTTGCACTTTTCAAAATTCTAAAACTGACAGAGACACGGCGTGCGTTCCAAGTGCCTGACGTGCAAGGCCTTCGACAGTTACTCCAGAATGCACTACGCACGGAATGCACTGAAGAAATGCACGCCGTGCGACTTTCCAGTATATTTTAGTTTGCTTGACGCTCTAGGTGCACCTCGTGCATTTGAGTGTGTGTCGTGCATTTGCTTCTCTGCACTTTTTTGGAAACTCGCACGCCGTGCTCAAGACCTTAACACACCGTGCATTTTTGTTGTCTGGCTGAACGCATGGTTACTGGAAACTCACATGTCGTGCTTAGTGAAGACACGCCATGCAAGTTGTTGTTTTAGCAACATTATGCTCCGAAATTAGTCTTCCTTGGAACATATCTGCAATGAAAGTTATGCGATAAGTAAATAACAAAAAGATGGCAAAAGTAATATGAAAAGTGGCTAAGTGATATCAAAATGAACCAAATTTATGTGTGATAACATGTGAAAAGATGATGTGGAAAACACACAACAAATCCCCCTAAGCTTGAACTATTGCTTGTCCTCAAGAAAAAAGAACAAGGCTAAAATGAGGGTGAAAGAATACTCAAACTCATGCATGGATTAAATGAAAAGAAGATATGCAATCAACTCAACCAACCATGTACATTGTGTTTGTTCTCACTGTTATCTTCTCAATTTAGACATCTAAGATAGAGAAATTAAGTTCAGCAATGTTGGTTCCAAATCAAATGAAATAATCAACTAGACAACACTAAATAGAATTCAGATAATCGAGTCAAACAATTAGTGGATGTACATTACAAATTTTTAGTTAGTATGGATATAAGATGATGAAATCAGTGCAAACAATAAAAAACTTAGTTGTACTCTTTTTCTCAAAAGATATGATGATGGAAATTTTTGGGTTTTCGACACTCGGCTGTTAATTTTAGGGTTATGCTCATGTGGAATGCCGGTTGGGGTGTTATTTTTACCCTCTTTTTTATTTTCATATCACCTAACCATCATTGCCAGATCAGACTCACACTAGGCTAGCATGACATGTGGGCCATTTGCCATCTTTTATTGGGTAAAGGTAAACAAATGATAGTGCAAGCATGATAGAATGCCAAAGAGTCGACAAGAGTTTTAAGACTAGCAAGATTTTAGTCATTCTTTTGAAAACATTTCACTGAGATATTGATTGTAAATGCACTAAGAGTTTGGCAAGATTATCCTGTATTCTAGGAAGTGTTGCAAAGTTAATTTATTAGCAAAAATTTGGAACCGTTACATGTTTTGAGAATTCAAAGATGTAAAAATTAAGATTTCAAACCACAAACACAAAACAAGATCAAGTACATGGGGACTTTCCTTTTTCATTTGATTCATGCATGCTCTTGAAAATCCTTTCATATAGCTACAAGAAACAGAAAGGACATGATAGATCAAGCATGGGGTTCATTCTAACACGGTAGCCTCAAATCATATTAATATTGCCATCTAAGAAAACAGAACATGGAATAAAATAGAAAACAAACTGACACAACTGACTCAATGAAAGGAAATGCAAAATGACAAGTACAATTACGGGTCGGTTGTGCCCCCCCCAAGCTTGAAATAAGTAGTGTCCTCACTACAACAATTGAACTTATGTAGTTCACAACCATATACCTATCATGGATCAAATATCAAAATGGAAGGCCACCACCCTCCTGATCAGGGAAACACTGGCTGACAAGATCTAGAATGTCCATCGACTGGTTTGCAGAGTCATGCTGCTAAGGAAATTGGGTTGTTGTGGAAACACAGGTTGTTGTGGTGGTGGTGACTAATACTACGGCGGGACGGAGTAATAGCCCTGAGAGATATGCCAAGTGTCCATCAAGTGGACCATGTCATGCAATGTAGTGTACTTCATGCTCATTTGGTCCAAACGGCCGTCGATGTGGTCAAACTGCTACTGAACATATCCATAAAGATGTTGGACATCGTGCATTTCCCAAGCGTACTCCATTTGAGTACTAGTAGAGGGTGGAAGTGGTGTTGTAGCTGTAGCAGAAGCTACTACTGCTGTAGAACTTTTGGCGCCATGGGTGGGTGCCTCCTCTTTGTCCTCGGGCTGTAACTCAACCTTCCAATTTGCTTTGTTGCTGAGGTCATTGCGGGCAGCATGGGGGATGACAATGAACTGTTTCTTTGTAAGAAACACCTTGAACTTTCTAGAGCTATCACCATGCCTTGATATTAGGCCACAAGAAATAAATAATTGATGTCTACAAGGTTTTTCCCCAGTGCAGGTTCTAGAGTAACCACATCTAACCCTAGCTGCATAGCAAGTATAGTGAGCATCCCACCACACATGATGCCACCCGCCTCTCTCTATTTCTTCTTCTTGGCTTCAAGAAGTTTATTGACAAAGTAGTAACCAGAACTGATTTGCTCATTTTTGACCATGCACCACAAGAAGAAAAGTTCTATTTTGCCCACGACCCCTTGAGTTTCATTTTTGGCAAAAGGACTGGTGCTTAGAAGGTGATGCACAACTCTGAAAAATGGATTATGGAGTGAAGAAGCTCGTACCTGCCTAGCTTTGTGCACCTTTTCACTAGTAATTTCAGACCAAAAAGTATCACTACATAAGTCGAGCGGATAGTCAGTATAGCCTCCATAGTTGCACCCAAGCAAAGTACAAAACTGACAAAGATCCATAGCAAAACATTTGTTTAGAAGATGAAAATTGATCTTTGGATACGTCTCACGGTGGTTTTGGGGTCGTCTTCTTGCTTAAAGGTGGTCAAAATTTCATAAACAAGGCGGGGGTAGGTCATTGCAACTCTAGTGCATAGTAGATGGAGACCTAAGAATCGAAGATACCCCATTACCTCATTCTTGAAGCCCAACTTGTCTAGAGCTTCTTCAAAAATGTAGCGGGAAGGTGATACCCACCTAGTGATGAGGAATTGGTAGTTTGTATCCTCCTCCGGGGTGACTCGAAATTGGGTGGATGGTACAAATGCAGCTGCTTCAGAAGGTGTCGTGGAAGATGAAGATTCACCATGGCGTCTGCCAGAGCCCCTCTTGATTGGTGCCATTGTTTATGTAGTAGTGCACGGTGTGCAGATCTTGATCACGAAGTGCACTTAGAACGTATTACTTCTGTCCTGAACCTAGAACACACGACATGTATAATGGATGCACGGCGTGCACCTATAGATTTTATGCAGTCTGAAATCGGCACCGTGAGTGGAGAAGAAGGTGGGGAAAAGGGAACCTGACGATAGGACTTGGGCCACATTGATGTTGGGAACTACTTCCTCTGGTGATGGGTGGTCGACGTCGACCTAGGCGGAACAATCTAGGCGGCGTGTTCTAGGCACCAAGCTCGTTACTATTGTGGTGTTGATGGCTGAGTCATCAATGGCAGAGTCGTCGCTGAAACTATTGGCATTGCAAACTTGGTGGTGGTGCGGCGTGAGGACGTTGCTCATGGCTGAGTAGCGTCGCAGATGGTGGCTACTTGGTCGATGGTGCTTTGGTGGCACACAACGTGATCAGGGGTTGTGTCGGTGTGTAAGGGCACACGACTTGAGCGGGGAGGAAGACAGTTGTGTACAGCTGAAGGTAGGGCTGCTAGGGTTCTATCGCACGACTGCTTTCTCAAGTGAGAAATTAGGTCGTGCACCCCTCGTTTTTGGCCAAACTTTACAAAAAAATACTCGGCATGCATATGACATGCACAGCGTGTTTCTCTTTAATTTTCTCATTTCAAACTGCCTTTTACTGTAATATGTTGGTCCTAGTAATGTGATTTATAGTGTTTCCTTTATATGGTCAACTTAAGGAGCTTACTTGTTGACAATGTATGGCTTGTTTTAAATGAACAGTCGATTGTGGATTTTACCCTACTCTCAATGGAACTTTTTATGTTGTTATTCAAGGGACGTCTAGTGTTAGATGGTGACTCTTTCTAGAGAACCAATCAAGAACTTCATTGGTGGTTTATCCAAGGTGTTTACTTATGTAAACAACCAATGATCTTACCTTTTAAACATCCAATTGTTCTGGGTGACATAGTGGTATGGAGATATGGGTTGAAATATGATGGAATAAATGGAGGGTTACCCTTAAGAAGGTAGTCTTACCAATTCACTCATATGAATAGAAATAATGATAATCATATTGTGTTGATATGTAACCCTAACGAAGCTTGTTATACCTAGATTTATTATAATGAAATGATGGTAATTGGGTATGAATAGTCCTTGAATGACTAATACAATCATGGAGTAGTCTGTTACTATTGTTGAAACTCTAGTATGCTATAACTTGATGGTTACACCTTGATTTATGTGTGGGTTCATACTTGAGAATGGTATGGAATTTTATGGTGATGCTTCACCTTATGCATCCATGATCCAATTGGGATGACGTGTGTTAGGGTTTGGGGTATAAGTGCTGATTAGTAACATCAATATGATTTATCTTGTTGAAACTAACTCTATTGCAAATAGATAAAGATGAGTATTCATGTTTAACATTATTTTATTATGGAATGATGGTGGAATAACCACCTTAATAAGATCATAACCTTAATATGTTAATTGGTGGTTATCATAGCCACATGGTTGATATTTTCTTATGCCAAACATGTGCATTATGAATATGATGAGGGTTAATCATATCTAGCTTTCTTACAAGTTGATGTAATAAAGGAATGTTCTTAATGTTAATATAACCCTGCTATGATTGTTTATGAATATCTCCTAACTCATTGATGCAATATTGTGTTGATCCAGTGTATTATATGTAAGTTATGTTGTTGAGCCTTGTGGTAAGGCATGCAAAGATAACGATGATCTTGTAAGGAATAATATGATGGTCTTAATGACCATTGGTCATGGCTGAGCCCTAAATGAGGTGAAAACCTCTTGTGTTGATAAGGGTTGATACCCTGTGATATTTTGAAAAGGATTTATATCCTATGATAGTATGATGGTCTTAATGACCTTTGGGAATGGTTGATCCCTGAACAAGTTGTAATCCTCTTTTGTTGATAAGGATTGATACCATGTGATATTGTGAAAAGGATTTATATCTTGTGATAGTACGATGCCTAGTGTAGTCTCATGAATGGAAAGTGAATAGAATGATGTGATGATGAGATGATGAACAATATGTATCATACATTTTATATCTTCTAAAATTGTGACCTATAATTGTTTGCTAGAGATGAATTACAGTTTCTTTGTCCACTTGTTTGATGCAGCCTTAATTCACCCAATTGAAAATAATTAATCAAGTGAAATTCTAATCTTGTAGTGCCCTGTGCCATTGATCCATCTGAGTGTCAGAACTTGCCAGATGGTGAAAGGAGTATTCCTAAGGGAAACTCAGAGCACATACTAATGAGTATGTGGGGTGCTTGTCATCCTAAATTCAAGTATTTAGGGAGGATGACTGCGATCATACCAAGCCATCAGTTTGAGAACGGCTACGGTCGTGTCTTAGTGATTATATATGTTATAAGATTGGAGGAAAACTATGGTTGTACCTCGAATGGTAGGGTATGTATACCCACCTCCTTTCACTAGTACAGTGACCTATACCAAGGATGGACTAGGCTGTAGCAGCTTGACCTTATGTGTCGTTGTGGCGGACCCGTACTGTAAGTCCCCTAAACTTACTTAATGAGTTGAATAAGCTTAATTATCATAATTGAATTCTTATAACCAAATATAACTTTTTTATATGCTTTGAAATAATAATTCAAGCTTATGTTTCAAATTTGGTCCAATTTGGACACTGTTTTAACAAGTTATGCAATTTTATGCACATTTTGGACTTTTCTACAATTTACCCAATTGAGAGGTTTTATTTGCAATTTATCATTTGCATTATGTTCCTTGGATATTCTATCATCATTCTTGATCTTTTTGATCCATGGGGCACCTATTTGTAACCTTGGTTTGAAGGTGTTTTCTCCAAGGGTATTTTAGGGTTTACCCCCTTAATGGATGAGCTACCCTTAGTAGCTATCAACTAGTGAGTTATTTGTTTTTCTTGGAAATTAAAGAAACTAGGGATAAGCATGTCTATATGGACTTTGGGGTAGCTGCTTTCGTGTGTGTTTGTATATTTTTAATAGTTGAAGGCTATGGACACTTGGAAAGATACTAGAACTTCAACTTTTTCTTTTTCTTTTTCTTAAAGTTTCATATACTTATCCCTAAGAACCAAAACGAGACATTTTCTCTCCAACACTTACCTCCTTCTATAAACCTCAACCTCTCTCTGTGCTTTTGTGAATTTTCTCTCCAAGTAAGAAGAAAGTGGGGATCTTCTTGGAAAAAGAATCTAGGCTTGTAGTTGACTTCCTTTTAGGGTTTAAAAAGCTTCCTTCTAGTGATCTTGACCTAAAAGATACTTCGTTTATTTCTTTTTTATCCCTCCTCCTAACTTTCTCCAGGTCGGAACCTTATTGTCCCATGGTAGAAATTTCTCTAAAGCTCTAAAACCCTACCTTTCTTGCTCCTTACGCTTAGGGTTTGCTCATTTGATGAAGAGATGTGCTAGATGGACAAGTTCACAGCTTATGATTGGATTTTCTACTCTACCTTCTCGTGTTTTCTTATGTTTGGGAGCTTATCTTCTCATTAGAGAAGTTTTATAACTTGTTCCATGTTTATTGCTTACCATAAATTGGCTAGCTCATGTTCTTGCTTGAAAATGATGATTCATGCACTAAGAAGCTATGCTTGACTTGGATTTCAATTTTTATAATGTTCCCTGTGCTAATTTCAGTTGTAGATGAACATGTGATCATGTGTACATTATTCCTAAGGTATAATATGACTTGTATTAGGTTTGTTTGACAACCTATGGTGCTAAGCACCTATCAACCAATGGTCAATTTTAGGGTTCAATGTTGATTTCTTCTATTAACCCATGACCTGATGATGGTACCATTGTAACAACCCTATGGTGTTGTCTACATGATAGTTCATGGTCGAGATCAAAGGTATAATATGATGGTGACAACATATGGTCACCCCCTTAGGTTAGGTTTTGGATCAATTAGAAGTTTAATGATCAACCATCAAGTACCCTAATAATGTTATCAATCAATGATGACATTAGCTTAATATTTGATGTTGATTAATGAATATAGTGCTAATCTAACAACCTATGGTGCCTTAATGGTCACTAATGATAGTGGATCAGGTCTCCACAACCTATGGTGAGTTAATCATATAGTTGTAGCATCAATTAATCCTTAAACCAATTGTTTCTTGGGTCACTTGATGCAATGGTCGGACCTATACTAAAATTGATGGTTTTAACATATGAACTTGACCCAATGGTCAAGATCTGATATTTATTCCTCCAATAAAGTATAATAATGAATAATGTAATATTTTGGTCCTAATAATGTGATTTATAGTGTTTCCTTTATCTGGTCAACTTAAGGAGCTTACTTGTTGATAATGGATGGCTTGTTTTAAATGAACAGTCGATTGTGGGTTTTACACTCTCTCAATGGAACTTTTTATGTTGTTAATCAAGGGATGTCTACTGTTATATGGTGAATCTTTCTAGAGAACAAATCAAGGACTTCATTGGTAGTTTATCCAAGGTGTTTACTTATGTAAACAACCAAAGGTCTTACCTTTTAAACATCCAATGATTCTGGGTCACATAGTGGTATGAAGATATGGATTGAAATATGATGGAACAAATGGAGGGTTACCTTTAATAAGGTAGTCTTACCAATTCACTCATATGAATAGAAAGAATGATAATCATATTGTATTGATATGTAACCCTAACGAGGTACAGCTTGTCATACCTAGATTTAATATAACGAAATGATGGTAATTGGATATGAATAGTCCTTGAATGACTAGTACAATAATGGAGTACTCTGTTACTATTTTTGAAACCCTAGTATGCTATAACTCGATGGTTACACCTTGATTTATGTGTGGGTTCATACTTCAGAATGGTCTGGAATGTGATGGTGATGCTTCACCTTATGCATCCATGATCCAATAGGGATGTCGTGTGTTAGGGTTTGGGGTATAAGTGTTGATTAGTAACATTAATATGATTTATCTTGTTGAAACTAACTCTAATGCAAATAAATAATGATGAGTATTCATGTTTAACATTATTTTATAATGGAATGATGGTGGAATAACCACCTTAATAAGATCATAACCTTAATATGTTGATTGGTGGTTATCATAGCCACGTGGTTGATACTTTCTTATACCAAACATGTGCATTATGAATATGATGAGGGTTAATCATATCTAGTTTCCTTGCTAGTTGATGTAATAAAGGAATGCTCTTAATGTTAATATAACCCTACTATGATTGTTTATGAATATCTCCTAACTCATTGATGAAATATTGTGTTGATTCAGTGTATTATATGTAAGTTATGTTGTTGAGCCTTGTGGTAAGGCATGCAAATATAACGATGATCTTGTAGAGAATAGTATGATGGTCTTAATGACCATTTGTCATGGCTGAGCCCTGCATGAGGTGTAAAACTCTTGTGTTGATAAGGGTTGATACCATGTGATATTTCAAAAAGGATTTATATCCTATGATAGTATGATGGTCTTAATGACCTTTGGGCATGGTTGAGCCCTAAACGAGTTGTAATCCTCTTGTGTTGATAAGGATTGATACCCTGTGATATTTTTAAAAGGATTTATATCTTATGATAGTATGATGCCTAGTGTAGTCTCATGAATAGCAAGTGAATAGAATGATGTGATGATGAGATGATGAACAATATGTATCATACATTTTATATCTTCCAAAATTATGACCTAGAATTGTTTGCTAGAGATGAATTAGGGTTTCTATGTCTACTTGTTTGATGCAGCCTTAATTCACCCAATTGAAAATAATTAATCAAGTGAAATTCTAATCTTGTAGTGCCCTATGCCATAGATCCATCTGAGTGTCAAAACTTGCCAGATGGTTAAAGGAGTATTCCTAAGGGAAACTCAGAGCACATACTGATGAGTATGTGGGGTGCTTGTCATCCTAAATTCAAGTATTTAGGGAGGATGATTGTAGTCATACCTAGCCCTTAGTTTGAGAATGGTTGCGGTCGAGTCTTGGTGATTATATATGTTATAAGATTGGAGGAAAATTGTGGTTGTACCTCAAATGGTAGGGTATTTGTACCCACCTCCTTTCACTAGTACCATGACTTGTACCAAGGATGGACTAGGCTGTAGCAGCTTGACCTTCTGTGTCGATGTGGCGGACCCGTACTGTAAGGCCCCTAAACTTGCTTAATGAGTTGAATAAGCTTAATTATCATAATTGAATACTTATAAACCTAATCTATCCTTGTGATATAATTTGAAATCATAATGCAAGCTTAAGTTTTAAATTTAGTCCAATTTGGACATTGTTTGAGCAAGTTATGCTCATGTAGTAAACATGCGTATGTTGTCAAATATACTGACACTGATGGTTAAGATGTTGCTGCTAGCTATGTTTAATATTGCAAGCCATGCCTATGTAATTAGAAATGCATAAATTTCTAATCATGTCTATGTAGTTCAGTGTGTTATGATGTTAGTTCTACTTATGATATAGATTTGTTTCCTTTATTTGAGATTCCAACATTGATAGCCATGTTATGTTACTAGACATATTCATGATATCAGGGATGCTTATGATACTAGATTGCTTGTACTATTAGCAAGGAATACGATGATAGTCAAATTAATGATAATGATTGTTATTAGATGCAATTTGATGATATTTGAGTAGATATCTATCCAATGAAATGGATTTATTTGTTATCTATATATCCATTGATGATCATACTTGTTGCAAAGATGATTTTCTTAATCTGTTTAGCATACTTGAACTATTCAATTTGTTCAATTGATTATTAAATACTCCAACTACTTAGTTTTCTACTATTTAAAATGTTGTAATCAATAAGCGTTGTTGGAGGTTATATCTCTTGCTGGGACATGGGTCTCACCCATGTGGTTCGCCACATTTTTTTAGGTTATCTGAAGTGATGAAAACAAACATGTGGAAGCAAAGATGAGCTATAGTAATGAATCTTTGAGAAAGTTGATTAGATGTCTAGTCTGTCCTAGAGTCATCTTTGTACTCTCAGGTCTGGCCAGGAAAAGTTTATATATGGTGTTTCAAAGGTGATATATGTTGTTTGAGTGGCATATATGTTGTTTGAGTCGCCACATATTAATGCTTGTTTGAGTGGCATATATGAATATTGTTCTACTATACATATATGTTGTTTCTAAGGCGATTTAACAATTTGTATCAAATTCTTGGCATAGTATGTATAAAAGAAAGATGTTGGGCCCTTATGCATATGTTTTTGAGCAGGTGCTGACGTTGAAATCGGTTTTAATTTACCCAAAATTTTGGGTATCTGATGAATTAGTGATTGATTGTGCTTTATGTTTTGAGTAATCTCATTTACTGTAATGGGTTCTCACAAGTTGGTATCAGAGCTTTAGGTTCACTGAGTCTATAGGGACACTAGGACATAAGACTAGAATGAGGTCAAAATTAGGAATATGACATAAAATATGGTGCATACTACCTAATCTCAATACTTGGGTGCCCTGGCCAGGTATTCAATTATTGAAGAAAAGGTAAGTATGGAACTCTTAGATTGTTATCTTTCTTATTACTCTGATTAAGTAGTCATTTTGAGACAATCTTTAGAGCATAATGAATAAGAAATCATGGTGTGAATATCTCAATCCTACCTTAAAGAAGATGAGAATTGCATCAATATCTATCAATACTTGAATGTTTGGTAACTATAAAAGAAAGATACAACTCCATGAAATATAAATCTGATACAAATAAGAAAAAGAGGTGTTCTTGAAGATGTGATTCAAGAAGATAATAAAGTAAAAGAAAGATAAGTCTATGCTTATAAAGTGATTCAAGGTATGAAATCCACATAATATGGAGAGAACTCTAATGATAAGTATAAAATGAGAAGATAAATTAGAACAATGACAAAGGAATAAGGTGGAACCTGAGTTAATCTCATACCAACCTATGTGTTTAAGAAAGTGCTAATGTAATATCAGCATGGCCTGTGAAAGAAATTAAGGGAGATGGTCCATGTTTGATGAAGAAAATGTAGAATATGAGTATTTACCTATTGATAAGTGGTTGAAAAATATAATAAAATAGGACAACATATCCAAGTGTGATAAATAGTCATCAAGGAAGGAGTAATGAGATATGTTAATGATGATGATTCCTATGCTAATGGCAAGGAACCCGAAATGAAAAGGGTAAAATGATACATAAGAAGTTGTAACTTGCATAATGAAAATAGAATGGTTACCTTTTTGCTAGTGACCCTTGAACAATGCTACTATGATGTGGGAAGTGTGTTTCCCTTTGTGTCTTTCCTTTCTAGGGCACAACTTTCAAGTGGATCATTGCCACTTTGTATGTGTGGATTCATTGTAAACATGAGGTTGGATATCTTATTATAGCAAAAGGTTGTCATGATTTTTCTTTTGAGCCTTCCAATAATTAGGAAGACTCCTCTTATATGTTTTGAAATTTATTATGTTGGTAAAAATATATGAGATAAGGATGTGAGTTCCTTATAGCACATGAGGTGGATACCAAGGTAATGAATCCTAGTATCCGAGATGTATCAACAGTATGAGAAATATGTGAAGGTTAGAGATGATTATTAAATGAACATTCCAAGTGTTCCTCTCCCTTATAGAGAGAAAGAGAGTTGATGATGATCCTATAAATGTTGTTTGGAAGGAAAAGCAAAAGTGACTTTGTAATGTTGTGTATGGTCTAGTGATAGTTGGGCAAGACCACTATCAAGGATAGATGGTTTGTTGGTCAATAGATATGTGATATTGTGTTCCTTTAAGATAAACCTATGATCAAATATCAATGCATAAGAGTTAGATTGGATGACATAATTCACATGACCATTATGAGTTTAGAGTTATGTCCTTTAGACTAACCAATGTACCAATAGAATTTATGAATAGGAGGAACAAAGTGTTCAAGTAATGTCTTACAAGTTGTAGCAAGCTTTGAATGATGACATGTCAAACTATTTCAAATATGGTCAAAAATATGATCAATACTTATTTAACAACCTTAGGGTTTCCAAAGCAGCAATAGCTATGAGACAAGTTGAACAAGAGTGATATGGGGTTGATTAAGTGTCTTTATGGGATCATGATATGTCTTCTAAGTAGGTTGTGTAAATCCTAGTAAGGTGAAGATAGTGTTGTTGTTTAACCCCTAACAAGATTGACTAGGAATGATGTTTCCTTGTATGGAATGAAAGGTGTCGATGTCAACATTTCTTTTGATGTTGAAAAAGAACTGACAAGTGTTCCAGTGTCAGTGTATCTAGAAGAAAAAAAAGGGATGGATACATCGCTTTTTTTTATGCTTCAAGTAATGGTATGGGACGCATGCAATGATTGGTAAAAAGCTAGCAAGTATGACTTTTGAGTAATGTGTTGATACAATAGATATAATTTTAGGATGATACCTAGAATTTAAAGTTAAACATTACTACTAGAGTTGTATAGATGACACAACAAGTTTCTACAATCCATATTGAGAATGTCTTCTTAGGTGGGGGATTGTGTTAACCCAAGATGAGATATGTATGAAATATGTGACATCACCATGATATGTAAGTAACCATGTGAAGGTAATAGGATGAGGTGTAAAGGAAGTACTCAACTTTGTTTACCTTTGATTTTGGGGGCAAAATCCCTATTAGGGGTTTATAGTTTTAAGGCCCCTAAACTTGCTTAATGAGTTGAATAAGCTTAATTATCATAATTGAATTCTTATAACCATAATATTACCTTTTATATTCTTTGAAATCCAAAGACAAGCTTCATTTTCAAATTTGGTCCAATTTGGACACTATTTGAGCAAGTTATGCAATTTTATGCACATTTTGGACTTTTATATAATTTCCGCAATCGAAAGGTTTTCTTTGCAATTTATCAATTTCATTATGTTCCTTGGATATTCTCTCAACATTATTGAGCTTTTTGAGCCATGGTCACCTATTTAAACCTTGGTTTGAAGGTGTTTTATCCAAGGGTATTTTAGGGTTTACCCCTTCATGGAAGAGCTACCTTTAGTTGCTACTAACTAATGAGTTATTTGTTTTGCTTGGAAATTCAAGAAACGAGGGATAATAATGTCTATATGGATGGTGTGGGAGATTCTTGTGAGTGTTCTTGTATATTCTTAACAGTTTTAAGGCCATGGACACTTGGAAGGATACTAGAACTTCACCTTTTTCTTTTTCTTTATCTTAAAGTTTCATATACTTAACCCTAAGCACCAAAATGAGCCATTTGCTCTCCACCACTTCCCTCCTTCCACAAACCTCATCCTCCCTCTATGCTACTATGAATTTCCTATCCATGGAAGAAGAAAGAGGGGAGCTTCTTGGAAAATAATCTAGTGTTGCAATTGACTTCCATTTAGGGTGTGAAAAGCTTCCTTCTAGTGATCTTGACCTAAAAGAGTAAAAATACCCTTCTTTCCTCCGTTCATTTCTTTTTTATCCTTCCTCCTAGCTTTCTCCAGGTCATAACCTTGCTTTTCCATTATAGAAATTTCTTAAATCTCTAAAACCCTACCTTTCTTGCTCCTTATGCTTAGGGTTTGCTCTTTTGATGAAGAAAGGTGCTAGATGAACGAGTTCATAGCTTATGCTTGGATTTTCTACCCTACCTACTCGAGTTTTCTTCTGTTTGGGATTTCATCTTCTCATTAGAGGCAAGTTTTATAACTTTCTCCACGTTTATTGCTTACCATAAGCTTGCTAGCTCATTTGCTTGCTTGAAAATGATGATTCATGCACTAGAAAGCTATGCTTGACTTGGATTTCCATTTTTATAATGTTCCCTATTCTGATTTCAGTTCTAGATGAACATGTGATCATGTATACGTTATTCCTAAGGTATAATATGACTTGGATCAGGCCTATCAACTAATGGTTAATTTAGGGTTTTAAGCTGATTTCTTTTATAAACATGTGACTCAATGATGGTACCATTGCAGAAACCCTATGGCATTGTCTTCATAACAAGTGATGGTCGGGATCAAATGTGTCGTATGATAGTGACAACCTATGGTAACCCCCCTTAGATAAGGTTTTGGATCAATTAGAAGTTTAATTATCAACCATTAAGTACCCTACTGATGTTATCAATCAATGATGACATTAGCTTAATATTTGATGTTAATTAATGAATATAGTGTTGATCTAACAACCTATGGTGACTTAACAGTCACTAATGATGGTGGATCAGGTCTATACATCCTATGATGAGTTAATCATTGTAGTTGTAGCATCAATTAAGTCTTAAACCAATGGTTTCTTGGGTCAGTTGATGCAATGGTCAGACCTATACTATAATTGATGGTTTTAACATATGAACTTGACCCAATGGTCAAGATCTAATGTTTATTCCTCCAATAAGGTGGAATTATGGCTAATTTAATATGCTTGCTAGAAGATTAATAGTACCATGTGATGATGAGATGAAAAATTATGTTCCACACATTTTATATCTTTTAAAGTTGTGATATTTATATGCTTGCTAGAAGTGAATTAGGGTATGTATGTCCACTTATTTGATGCAGCCTCAATTCATCAAATTGGCATAACTAATCAAGTGGAACTCTAATCATGCAGTGCCATGTTCCATAGATCCTTCTGAGTGTTAGAACTTGCTAGATGGTGAAATGAGTATTCCTAAGGGAAACTTAGAGTGCATATTGATGAGTATGTGGGGTGCTTGTCATCTTGAATTCAAGTGTTTAGGGAGGATGATTGCGGTCATACCCAGCCCTCAATTTGAGAACGGTTGTGGTTGTGTCTCAGTGATTATTTATGTGATGATATTGGAGGACAACTGCGGTTGTACCTCAGATGGTAGGGTATGCATACCCACCTGTTTTCACTAGTCTCATGACATGTACCAAGGACAGACTAGGCTGTAGCAGCTTGACCTTATATGTCATTGTCGGGGACCCGTACTAATCGGGGGAAGAAAATATCTTAGGAGTCTGGCTATTCCTAGATATTGTATGGCACTGATTTTGACTTAGCAGTGGTCAGTTGGATTTTGAGTGTTATCCTCAATTTCCTCAGGGCATAATAAAAGATGTAAGATAGCCGTGTAGCATATCTATTTAGGGTTATACACAACGCTTCATATTGGATTATAACCGTTGTTTGCTTTCTTTTCATTGAGATCATGTATAGTACAATAACAGATAATAGATATGCTTGTTGTAGTTATGCTCATGTTGTAAACATGCTTATGTTGTTAAATATATTGACACTGATGGTTTAGATGTTGCTGCTAGCTATGTTTAATATTGCAAGCCATGCCTATGTAATTAGAAATGCTTAAACTACTAATCATGCATATATAGTTCCTTGTGTTATGATGTTAGTTATACTAATGATATATATATGTTCCCTTTATTTGAGATGCCAATATTGATAGACATGTTATGTTACTAGACATATTCATGATGCCAGGGATGCTTATTCTAGTAGATTGCTTGTACTGTTAGCAAGGAATATGATGATAATCAGATAAATGATAATGATTGTTATTAGATACAATTGGATTATATTTGAGTAGATATCTATCCAAACAAATGGATTTATTTGTTATCTATATATGCATTGATGATCATACTTGTTTCTAAGATGATTTTCTTAATCTATTTAGTATACTTGAACTATTCAATCTGTTCAATTGATTATTAAATACTCCAACTACTTAGTTATCTACTGTTTAAAATGTTATAATCAATAAGTATTGTTGGAGGTTATATCTCTTGCTGGGACATGGGTCTCACCCTTGTTCGCCACATTTTTTAAAGTAATTTGAAGTGACGAAAAAAAAATTTGTGGAAGCAAAGAAGAGCTATAGTAATGAATCTTTGAGAAAGTTAATTAGATGTCTAGTGTGTCCTAGAGTCATCCATGTACTATCAGGTCCGGGTAGGAAAAGTTTGTATATGGTGTTTCAGACGAATCTAACTTTTGTTAGCATATTAATGCTTGTTTTTGTGGCATATACAAATATTGTTCTCTTGTGCATATATGTTGTGGCTAAGGAGATAGAACAATTTGTATCAAATTCTTGGCATAGTATGGATAAAAGAAAATGTTGAGCCCTTATGCAAATGTTTCTGAGCAGGTGCTGATGTTGAAATTGGTTTTAATTTACCCATATTTTTGGGTATGTGATTAATTAGTGATCAATTTTGCTTTATGTTTTGAGTAATCTCATTTACTGTAATGGGTTCTCACACATACTGATCGGGGGTGGAGAAGATCTTAGGAGTCCAGCTCTTCCTAGATCTTGTATGGCACTTATTGCGACCAAGCGGTGGTCAGTTGGAACTTGAGTGGTATCCTCAAATTCCTCAGGGTATAATAAAAGATGTAAGATAGTCGTGTAGCATATCTATTTAGGGTTATACACAACACTTCATATTGGATGATAACCCTTGTTTGCATTCTTTTGATTGAGATCATGTATAGTACAATAAGAGATATTAAATACGCTTATGTTGTACTTATGCTCATGTTGTAAACATACTTACATTGTCAAATATACTGATATTGATGGTTAAGATGTTGTTGCTAGTTATGTTTAATATTGCTTGCCATGCCTATGTAATTACAAATGCTTAAACTGCTAATCATGCCTATGCAGTTCATTGTGTTATGATGTTAGTTCTACTTATGATATAGATTTGTTATCTTTATTTGAGATGCCAATATTGATAACCCTATTATGTTTCTAAACATATTCATGATGTCAGGGATGCTTATGCTACTAGATTGTTTGTGTTGTTAGCAAGGAATATGATGATAGTCAGATTAATGATGATGACTATTATTAGATGCAGTTTGATGAAATTTGAGTACACATCTATCTAAATAAATGGATTTATTTGTTACCTATTTATACATTGATAATCATATTTGTTGCTAAGATTAATTGCTTAATTCTTTTAGCAAACTTGAACTGTTCAATCTATTCAATTGGTTATTAAATACTCCAACTTCTCAATTGTATACTATTTAAAATGTTGTAAACAATAAGCGTTGTTGGAAATGATATCTCTTTCTGGGACATGGGTCTCACCCTTGTGGTTCACCACATTTTTTTATGTGATCGGAAGTGACGAGAACAAATGTGTGTTAGCAAAGAGGAGATATAGTAATGAATCTTTGAGAAAGTTGATTAGATGTTTAGTGTGTCCTAGAGTCATCCATGTACTCTCAGGCCTGGGCAGGAAAAGTTTGTATATGGTGTTTCAAGTGAATTGAACTTTTGTTAGCATATTAATGCTTGTTGGTTTGGCATATACAAATATTGTTCTCCTGTGCATATATGTTGTGGGTAAGGTAATAGAAAAATTTGTATCAAATTCTTGGCATAGTATGGATAAAAGAAAGATGTTGGGCTCTTATGAAAATGTTTCTGAGCAGGTGTTGACGTTGAAATTGGTTTTAATTTATCCATATTTTTGGGTATGTGGTTAATTGGTGATTGATTGTGCTTTATGTTTTGAGTAATCTCAATTAGTGTAACGGGTTCTCAAACATACTATTACATCATATGCAACTACAAAATTAACATGTCAAATAACTTGCAAATGAGGTTTCCGTCATCATACACCTACCAATGATATGAAACGGTTCTCAATATTAAGATAACACTCTCATGTCTGTATCAAAATTCAAACTGCAACCTTAGATCCTCAATGTATCTGATCCACTCCCATGGTCATGGATTCATTGCCAAGATAACTACTCCCTACTTCTCTATAAACCTTCCCACATCATACAAAGAAGCATAAAACTTGTAGGTTTGGTGGCCAAGAAAACATACAAGCAATTATCAGTGTAGAAACTCTTGGAGAAGAAAATTAACTAACATTAGTTAAGGTATCTGAGTTCACATGAGTAGTAGCATGGGAGATACTCTACCATGACCAAGAAAAAGGGTTATACTCATACATGATAAAGAAACACAAGTTCAGGGAACAAATCTTAGAGTTTTGCATGATTGAAGAGAAGAAAGAGCAAAGGGAATGAAAGAGTAAAGCCGAGTGAAGTAAAAATCCATTTGAGGATGGAATTTCACCCTTGTATCTACTCGTACTCAGACTATCTTCCCTCCCAAGAAGCTTTGATGACTAGAGAATCTCTACTGCAGCTTTTGGAGAAGATATGGAGAAGAAATGGTGAAGAATGGAGGTTCTTTCTCAAGAAACCTTTTCTTCCTCCCCAATATCACCCCCCCTCTAGCTCTACAACTCTTTCTAGTCATAGAGTGTTTCAAATGGCAATATATCACCATCCCATCCAAGTGTTTTTGTATTAAAAAGGTGTGATGGTTGTCTTTTTAAAACTATAGAATCGGTCAGAGACACACTGTGTCTATTGATGAACATGCCATGTTTGTGAGTAGAACTACTACCTGGAACCACTCCCGTGGAGATTGCATGGCATGTCGCTGAAAGACAAGTTGCGTAGCTACAATCTGAAGTTGACTTGGGTGGATGGAACATGATCTGTGAGAATGAACACACGTGGTGTGAGTTGGGAGAACTTTGAGTCGTGGCTTTTGAATGTGTGAACACATTCTGTCTTAGAAGCAACACGATGTGTCTTTTCTCCACAATTGAGGGTGAGTGTATCTATGAACACAGTCATGTCTCTTCTTTTACGTTGAGGAATGCCTTTTCTGGAAAGATATACACTGTGTGTAAAATGACAACACCATGTCTTACTCTAAATCTTTGAGAACTCCTCTATATCAATTGCAAATCATTGTGGAATCCAACTAAGGTCGAATTTGGGTTGGATTAGCCCCATTTCATCATCTTTGCTTGTACATGTTATTAGAATTATGCAACAAGTAAAACAACTAAAATGATGATAAATTCAGTATGATTAGAGGCCAAATAGAGAGAAAAATGAACTAAATTTGTGTGTAAAAAGCATATATATAATACGCACATCAACAGACCACTGAGAACTCCACTTTGCACTACCAAATCCAACATCAAGGATTTTTTCATTTAGACGTCAATGAGCTAGTGTTGACTTGCTCTCTTGTGTTATCTCTCCCTTTTACGGGTAAGAATTGCTCGGGCTCTCACATTACCACAACTATGAGAGAAGAACAATTATCATCGCTTGTTGTTGTGTCTTCTAAAAATTTGACTCACCCTCTTTTTATAGGAGGGTTAGGGTCAGGGTTTCCAAATCATCTAGGAGTCAAAGAGATAGAATTTCATGACTTTTTTGGAAGTTGTGAACAACAAATGGTCGGTTTACTTTTGAACTGGTTGGTTCATATGTGAAATGGTCAGTTCAACACTTGAATTGGTCAGTTCACTATATTATCCTATGAACAAATGTAGTAGCTTTCAATGTGATGATTAATGCACAATAAGACATCAACATCATTCCTAGATCCAATTGCAATGATCATCCAACCGTTCGATTCACAATCAGAACTTGTCATTTTACATCTTTGAATTGGTCGGTTCATTTTTGAACAAGTTGTTCAATGTTCTAGTTCAGGAAGTGTTCAACAAATGTAGTTCAAATTGATCTGACACTTGAATTGATCAGTTCAACACTTGAACCAGTCGGTTCATAGTCTAGTCAACCAATTTTCAACCATTGTTAAATAACTTGAATACCTAAACACTTTAGTAATCAAGTTAAACCTTATTCATGAGTAAACTCCCATTCTTGGTGCATCTTATGTGTGTGACCCTATAGCTCCCAAGTAACATTGGCAGTGAATGTCCATAACCAATTTATGACATTACAAGCAATGAATGGTATCTAGCAACACATCATTGCTACCCAAGTGATTTGAAAGTTAGAGATCAACTTCAACCTACAATTTGTGATCAGTGTTACAATGATCATATAGTTCCTTTGTCTCTGATATCCTAATTGAACTCAATGCATGGAACCATCATCTTCTCAATGTTCAATTCATGATCCTTGAACTAGAGTAGACTACATGAGATGCATGTGAGATCACATATCACATATCGAGTAATACAAGTATATCCATGCATTTCTCAGTCTTTCTTATAAAGTGGCTAGGATATCAATCCCATGTAGGAGGGACAAATCCTAGCTACATCCTTCACACTCAATCCCAATGTGTCACAATGCACCCAAACATCACCTTTATGCCAACACTTACTCAAAGTCATTTTGGTTGATGTCAAAACACATTGAACGATATGTGATGAGTGTAGTGACTTTAGGTATAAGAACCACAATCAACACTATCACTAAGAGAGCTCATTATGACTACCATTCCATGGTCTCCATGTACCACTCTCTAGGTGGGTCTGTCTGGTAGACTATTCTCTAACATGTACCTATGTGTTTGACTTGATATCACATATCATGACTAATGAGACTCTATCACCACTTAACACACACTCTAGTCTTGTGATTATTGTTGTCTATTTCACTTCCATAGTAATATCTGACTAGGGACATAACAAGAATAAATGTACTCTTATCATATGTATGATCTCATTGTTCATGTCCTCAACTTGAAGAAATATTTGACGTGTATTTTACTACGCGCTAAAAACGCAAGTGTACGCGTCGAGTAATATAGGCCTTTGTGAGGCCCGAGTCGAACACATGGATACGTGAATTATTGGAGACTCCTACTAACTAATTGCAATCAGCTAGGCCGGATAAAAAAGTAGGGTTTGTTGTCGAAATTAAAAGAAGATAAAATAAAACAAGAAAACAATCGATTAAAGGTTAATTTAATCAATTCAAAAGGGTATCTTTAGGATTGTGGTTTCACCGTGGGTCAACATTGCATTAGGTTTTATATAATTCCTCACTCTTCTCTCTCTATCCGGGTAGTGGCCTGAAAATAGAATTACCCACTGTCGTGGTGTAATTCACTATTTAGATTTAGGTTGATTCCACCGTTGTAGTAATCATTCCCCTAAACTAAGCGCATTACAAACGGTCTCTCAGTTTCCACCATTAATTTTACAACTCCTTTGTCAAGGGTTTTATCGATTAATGTAGGTTTCGTCTCTTTTCAACCGTTAATCCTTCTGTCGAAGTGATTAAGGGCATTAAGCTATTATTATGGTGATCAAGCATAACAATATATATGGAGAAAACGAAACTATACCACGGATTTAAGAGAGAAAATATGAATTATTAATATAAAATTGTCATACAATGCATTCCCGGGCTACTCCTGGTCCTAAAGATGGAGGGTTTTAGCCTCGCATGTTCATCTCGCACAAATACATGGTAGAAATAGGGGAATTCATAAGAAAAACGTGAATTAAGTGGGAAAACCCCTGAACGGAGAAGAACCGGTAGATCCTTTGCGTAGAATACGAGCTTTCCCGCCTTTCGGTGGTGAAATTCGTCTTCGGAAGTGTCCGGATCGACAGGGATGAGCTTCTGGCCTCCGTTCTCCTTTTTCTCCTCCCTCGGCACTCGTGCAATGACAAATTAGATCCCCCCCTCGTGTGGGCGGCTGTCATTAGGTATAAGTCCCTAATTAGGTCGTCAAATAACTCCATCCGTCCGATTGAGATCAAAATGAATCCAACGCATATCTGCCGGCGTCGATACCATCGACGCGGGTCGATGGTATCGACCCAGCATATTAGCGGTAGCCTTCTTTTCTTTTCGTCTGAGTGCCTGTGGTCATCTTGATACCATCGACTAGGGTCGATGGTATCGACTCTCTGTAGCTTCGGTTGTTGTCGTTTAGTGACGTTGTAGCCTCCATGCGTCGATGGCATCGACTTGCGTCGATGGTATCGACGGATTCCTCGCCAGCAACCTGAAGGGATCTCGATGCCATCGACTTGAGTGTCGATGGTATCGACTCTGTGCTGCTCCTCTCGGCTGGCAACCTGTGGCTTGGTCGATGGTATCGACTTCCGTCGATGGTATCGACGGAAGCAGATACTTGTTTTTTCCTGAAATTCCAAAACAATACCAAATAAATCCACACAAATTATGATAATATGATAAATAATGCTCAACATGATGAAACTAAGGGGATTTGACATAGAATGATGGCAAAGACCGAAATGAGTGAATTATGCAATATTATCCATAAAAATGACTAATTAGAGCATAAAACACATATCAAAAAGGTCTATAAATGCGACTTAAAATCATTGCATCAAACTCCCCTAAGCTTAAACATTGCTCGCCCTCGAGCAACTAATCCTTAGAATAGAATTGCAGATGTCAACTAAAAATCAACACACCAACCCAACATCCCATGTGACTCCCACTGAACATTCTCAAACCGGACCTCTCTAACCACAGAACAGTAATTACCCTAAAGGTGACAATAATCATCAATAAGAGAAATTATCCTTCAAACCGATGAACACTATCACATAAGGCAGTTAACATAATAAAATTCACCGATTCAGCATTGGTGCATCTTGTGATCGCCTATACTACGTTGCTCGCCCTAACTACCATATACATGGAAGCAGTTCTCCTGATAATCATTAGTGAGGAGAAATTCACGGTGGCCTACCAATCCGAGCAACGGGTGGATGGAATGGGTGGTTCATGGAAGAACTTGGAAGTATTGTACAATTTCAACATGCATAAAACAAAAATGTCCTAAATGATGCCAATGCACATTAAAAATGCCCTAATGCCTAAAATTGGGTGAAATGATGCATGCACTAACCTTCCACCTCAAAATGAGATGGAAATCTAATTAAGCCACATCATGTACTCAATTTTCCTGTAATGCGAGTGATATCGTGTTCTTTTCTCTCTCTTTCCACTTTTTTCTAAATTCTCTTTTTTTTCTTTTGTTTTTTTTATTTCATATTTTCAGCATTTTTTTAGCCCACATATCCATAATTGCTTAGAGATACGTGTATTGGGCTATTTTCTTCATGCTTGGAAATCTTTGCAATATATATAGAAGGTATGGAACAGTTTAGATCACTTTTGAGGACAAATTGAGATACATGGTGTACTTTATGCATGAAAGTCATGAGTGCAACTACATGGCATGCACCTAAAGGTAATGTGCATGAATCCCTATATTTTTTTCTCTTTTATGCAAACGTATAGAAAATATCAATGCAAGTCCTATCTAAATGCTATGCACACAAGAAGGAATTAAAACTACACTTTACTTCCAATTCTTAGGTGGATTATGGAAAAATGAAGTGGAATGATCACAAGATTAGATGACTGAACCTTAGAAAAATATTATGTGTCCCTCCTTACTGACCTGTGTAGTAGTTTAGAGGGTTCTCCCTCTTACATCCAATTAAGGTCTCATTACCGTTTGGTTAAGTTAGGCTCAAACAACCATTACTATCCACTTTTCATGAGTCAATAGGAGTACAGGTGTGAAATGTTGTTTTAAAGTTGACATAATCAATCATTTTCGTAGGATAAGTTCCCCAAGGACAACCAAGTCAAGCTATCCAACGACACAAAAAGTTTTAAATTTCCCTTAAATTTCCCATGAATTTAACAGCAAGATGACAAACTTTTACGACACCCACAGTTACACTAGATAGCACGTGGATCCTACCAAAACTAACAAATGCAAGAAACAAATAACAATGATAAAAACTAAAAACAATAAAAGAAAAGATAGAACTGTTCCAACTACCCCCCTAAGCTTGAATTCGACTATGGCCTCATAGTCAAATACAAACTTAAGAGTGGAACAGAGATACCCTGATCATTCTTGTGGAGGCGGAGGTGGGTACTGTGGGGCCGTAGGATCCCAAGAAGGATACTCCCCCTGGAAGCTCGGATCATAATGGATCCTCGGCGGAGGCTGTGGATAGCCTCCAAAGTAGCTCTGACTCCAGTAATGGTCGTAAAAGGGCTCATGTTGCGTCTCCATCCTTTGCAACCGGTTGTGTATCTGTTCTTGGTTGGCGAGGATGAGACGCTCGTTCTCAAACATTGCCCGTTGATTGTCAAGTAACTGGTTCGTAGTGTCATGAATACCGGTATACATAGCTAGATGTTGTTGCTGAGTCTGCTGTATATCTTGCAGCATTGTGTACATTCCCTGCATGGAGTAGACATCCTCGGCTGGCTGCGAGGGCTGTGGTGATAGCGGCGGGGGCTGTGATGATGAAGACGCACCCGGATGCATCCTAGGACGCTTCCGTGGTGCTACTCGTGCGCGAAGAGGTGTGAAAGCCTCCTCTTCCTCCTCAGCCTCGCCTTCTTGGTCGTCGTTACCGCCTTCTACTTCATCGGACTCGACGGCTATGATCGGCCACTAGAAGTGCTGTGCGCCCTCGATGTGGAAGACGGCGTCCGGCAGTGCACACTCCTGGTAAGCGTGGTTGACGTGGCAGTGTGCGTACGCCAACCCATCCCGTAGAAGGATAAGGTTTGAACGGTGCAGATGTTGCACGTTCACCTTACTCCTCGTGGAAATCGACGTCATGGTGGAGAAGTTGAGCCCGAGGTAGTGCGCCAACTTGGTGATGAGCCCACCAAAATGGATCGGAGCCTTCCTTGTACTCCTCTTCACTGCCAGGATGCGCTGCAGGAAAAACGCACCCCAGTTGCATTGTTGTCGCTTCAGGAGCATGTAGAGGAAGAAAAGATCGCTCTCCTGAAACTTGCTCAATGCTAAATCGCTCTGAGAAAAAAACATAAGGCTCAACATCCGGTGTAAGACCCGGACGAAGGGATGCTCGAAGTTCGCTACCGCAGCATTGTGGTAGCTCACTGTCTTTCCCGTCGGCACTGTCACTAGCTCGGCGAAGATCTTGTCATAGTCGGTGCGGGCGTCCGGTCGGTGGTGATCATGTTGGGAGTGGTTCCAGTTAAAGATGTTGTTGAACTTCTTAAGAGTGATGTTGTAGTTGATGTTGAACAACCGGAATGATACTCGGCCCTTGATCCACTCACGATCCGATGCAACCACGTCGTTGGGCACAACGCAGACGTCGAGGGACGCCATAAACTCCGCCACCAATTCCTTGTAGGTGGGCCATTTGCTGAAGAACGGCTGCCCATCCGCATGGTACTCCAGCTCGTCTAGCCTTCTGCTGGTGTGGCGTGCTTGACCCTTCAGCACATAGGCCAAGTTGGCCTCGAATCCAAGATCGCGGATCATATCCCGGTCCACATATTGGGTCGGCTCGATCTTTCGCTTCATGATTTCCTCATAGACCTTCTTCACCTCCGTGGATGGGTGAACCAGGCGTGGACGTGAGACTGAAGCAGTAGGGGGTGGAACAAACTCCACGATCTCCATGGGATTCGCGCGCGAGGACGATGATCCGGCGGTGTGCACCATTGTTGCAAGAAAGATGGGATTAGAAGAAGCGAGCTCGGGGAAGATGGAGAATTGATTCTCCGCTCGGTGAAGATCCTTGCTCGATGTTGCTGCTCTTCAGTCTTGGAGGGCTCAGGGGGAGTGCTCGGCGCAAAGGAGGAAGTTTGCTCTGAATGTGTGACGTCAAATGACGTTGCAATTCTCCTTATATAGACTTGGCCGGTGCTACTGTTGACCCGTCGATACCATCGACGCGGGTCGATGGTATCAACACGTCTCGCTGTTATCCGCCTCCCTCGCGAGTATCGACGGCTGATGTTTGCTGGATCGGGAAACCCGGATTGCTGACCTGTCGATACCATCGACGCAAGTCGATAGTATCGACGCAGCACCCGGATCGCTGACGTGGCCTCGCGATCGCCGTCGATGTCTTTGCGCGGATCGGTGACATGGATGTCGATGCCATCGACAGATGTCAATAGTATCGACTTGACTTCATTGTGACACCGCCACTTTTTCACTTCAACCTGTGACCATGTCGATACCATCGACGAGGCCGTCGATGGTATCGAGTTGACTGAGCCAAATTATTCTGAACTTCTCCAGAGATCTCGATGGTATCGACTGGCATGTCGATACCATCGACAATTATTGTGCAACCTGCCTGTAGGTATGTCGATACCATCGACGGGACCGTCGATAGTATCGACTCAGAGCGATTTTTGCAGCTGTCAACCTGAACCTATGTCGATACCATCGACCAGTGTGTCGATGGTATGGACCCTGCCTGTGCCTGCACATTGAACAAACGGATCAAGGTATCTTCTTTACACTAGAATTTAAACGAAATGAAAGCAATATATGACTATAATTAAACTATCCTAATGTACCAATGGTTGGGTTGCCTCCCAACTAGCGCCCTTATTTAACGTCTTAGGCTAGACGTCTTCCCATCATCTCATTCATCCACAAGCGTAATGAGTTTGACCTCATTCACTTTTCTCTTGTAATTTTCACCAAAATACAACTTCAACCGCTGTCCGTTCACCAAGAACTGGAATCTCCATCACGCACAAGAATCGCACCGTGCGGTCTCACCTCTTCCACTACGAATGGTCCACTCCACCGAGACTTCAGCTTCCCGGGATGCAACTTGAGGCGGGAGTTAAACAATAGAACGCTATCTCCCTTTTTGAACGTGCGCATCTCAATATGGCGATCGTGGATCAGTTTTGTGCGCTCCTTGTATATGCGGGCATTCTCATATGCCGTCATGCGTAACTCATCTAGTTCATTCAACTCGAACACCCTCTTTCTCCCGGCTTCATCATAACTCAAATTCAGCCTTTGAAGCGCCCAATGGGCCTTGTGCTCTAGCTCCACCGGAAGGTGACAAGCCCGGCCGTACGCCAACCTAAAAGGTGTGGTGCCAATAGGTGTTTTGTACGCCGTTCTATATGCCCAAAGTGCGTCTGGTAGTAAGGCACTCCAATTTTTCCTTGTGGATGCCACTGTCCGTTCTAGAATTTTCTTGATTTCACGGTTTGAGACCTCCACTTGGCCTTGCATCTGTGGATGATATGGGGTGCCGATGTTGTGTTTGACCCCATATTTCTTCAAAAGTGTCGAAAATTTCTGATTCCGGAAGTGTGTGCCCCCATCACTTATTATCATTCGGGGTATCCCGAACCTGCAGAATATATTTTCCTTCACAAACCTGCACACTACATTAGAATCATTAGTCCTTGTGGGGATTGCTTCCACCCACTTCGACACATAGTCAACAGCTAGCAAGATATACAAATTTTAATTCGAGGACACAAAGGGTCCCATGAAGTCTATGCCCCACAAGTCAAATACCTCAACTTCCTGAAATACATTCAGGGGCATCTCTTGTCTCTTCGAAATGTTACCTGCTCGCTGGCACGGGTCACATTGCCTTACAAAATCGTAGGCATCCCGAAACAAAGTTGGCCAATAAAGGCTGCTTTCCAACACTTTGGCTACTGTCCGCGAACTAGCATGGTGTCCTCCCGTAGGCGACGCATGGCAATGGTGGAGAACACTCTCGTACTCCACCTCCGGCACACACCTGCGGAGAATACCATCCCTGCACTGCTTCAAAAGAATTGGGTCATCCCAAAAATAGTATCTCAAAGAATGAAAGAATTTCTTTTTCTCTTGATAAGACCAGTCTTCCGGGATGATCCCGCAAGCCAAATAGTTAACAATTTCAGCAAACCACGGTTCTTTAGAATTAATTTTCAAAAGTTGTTCATCGGGAAACGTCTCGGTTATGGGTATGTGAAAATCTTGTTCATCTACCCTATCTAACCTAGACAAGTGATCAGCCACTACATTTTCAATTCCGGATTTGTCCTTGATTTCAATATCAAATTCTTGTAAAAGCAAAATCCACCTTATGAGTCTAGGCTTTGCATCCTTTTTCTCCATCAAATATTTTATCGCAGCATGATCGGTCCATACAACTACTTTAGATCCCACTAAGTACTGCCGAAATTTTTCAAAAGCAAACACGACGACAAGTAATTCTTTTTCTGTAGTTGTATAGTTCAGTTGAGCATCATTAAGAGTTTTGGAAGCATAGAAAATCACAGCGGGTTTATTCTCTACCCTTTGCCCCAAAACTGCTCCTACTGCATAATCTGAAGCGTCACACATCAATTCGAACGGTTTTGTCCAATCCGGCGTTTGAACAACCGAAGCCGAAATCAAATTTTCCTTCAAAACTTCGAATGCGTGAAGACACTTCTCGTTAAAATCAAAAACCGCATCTTTTTCCAACAATTCGGATAAAGGTTTTGCAATTTTAGAAAAATCCTTAATGAATCGCCGATAAAACCCAGCGTGTCCCAAAAAGCTTCTCACCCCTTTTACAGAATTTGGTGGGGGTAGCTTGGAAATCACCTCAATTTTGACTGGGTCTACCTCAAGACCCTTGCTAGACACCTTGTGTCCTAGCACTATTCCCTCTGTCACCATCATGTGACATTTCTCCCAATTGAGGACCAGGTGTGTGTCCTCACAACGCTGCAACACCTTGTCCAGATTATATAGACACTCATCAAAAGACGCCCCATAAACCGAGAAGTCGTCCATGAAAACCTCAAGACAACGCTCCACCATATCAGAGAATATGGCGAGCATGCAACGTTGAAACGTCGTCGGTGCATTACATAGTCCAAACGGCATTCGTCGGTAAGAGAAAGTCCCATAGGGACAGGTGAACGTAGACTTCTCTTGATCCAAAGGATCAATTGAAATCTAGTTATACCCCGAATACCCATCCAGAAAACAAAAATGTGACCGACCGGCAAGACGTTCCAAAATTTGATCGATAAATGGCAAAGGAAAATGATCTTTCAGAGTGGCGGCATTCAGTCGGTGGTAGTCAATGCAAACTTGCCACCCAGTTACCAATCGGGTGGTGACAGGTTCATTCAACAGATTTGTAGTAACAGTAATTCCCCCCTTCTTAGGGACTACCTGTGTGGGACTCACCCACGTCGAGTCTGATATGGCATATATGATCCCTGCAGCAAGAAGTTTTATGACTTCCTTCTTCACAACCTCCATCATGCTCGGATTCAAACGTCTTTGAGGCTGAATGACTGGCTTGGCTCCCTCCTCGAGCCGTATCTTATGCTGGCAAAGTGTAGGGGAGATCCCCTTGATGTCTGCAACAGACCACCCAAAAGCTCCACGGTGGTTCTTGAGCACTAGCAGTAGTTGCTCTTCCTCATCCGCACTCAAGTAAGCAGATACAATCACCGGCCACTTGTCCTTCTCAACTAGAAAGACGTACTTAAGATGTGGGGGCAGCGGCTTCAACTCCAACTCAGGCGGGCAAATGAGAGATGATTGCAGCGGTGGGGGAAGTGTACCTAAATCTTCATAGTGCCTCGTGTAGAAACATGGAAGCATCTGAAGCATTTTGGCACACTCCTTGAGTGATTTACTCCGCATCCAATCATAGGTGACATTCAACAGACACGCCTCCAACGGCAATTCCGGATATGCCTCAACAACTGAAGTAGTAATCGCATCATCCTCCCAAGACGATGGAATGTCCTCATTCTCGTCATTCAGAAATCCAACTTCTTTGCATAAAGAGACAACTTTAGTTTGCTCCATGATGTCCACAGCTAAGGTTCCATTATCCATCTTGCTCATCACATGAGCCATGTCCAAGAATGGTTTTCCAAGGCAGAGTGAGATAGTGTGATCCACTTGCTTCACCATGTTACAATGTTCTTTTGCTTTAGTAGACGCAGTGCTAGTGGGCATGACCATCTCAAATCGATCATCCGCTATGCCCAAGGTCAAGCGACCTCTACCCATCTCCAAGATCATATCGACTATAGCTTGGAATGGACGTCCAAGTAGTAGCTCATTGCCATGCTCATCCTGCATTTCCATAACCACAAAATCAGCCAGAAAAACAAATCGGTCCACCTTTACCAAGACATCTTCGCAGATTCCATAAGGTTTCACTACAGAATTATCGGCCAATTGGATAGTCATATTGCTCGATCGTGACTCCTTTAATCCCAGCTTTTTTAATGTAGAAAGGGGCATCAAATTGATGCTTGCCCCAGAATCACATAGTGCCTCTCCAAATTTGAACTTCCCGATAAAACAAGAAATGTTGAAACACCCGGGATCCTGTCTCTTTGGCGGTAGAGTGCCCATAATGAAAGCACTCACTTGCTCCTTCAACACCACGACCTCCGTGTCTGGTATTTTCCTCTTCTTGGTGATGACATCTTTTAGAAACATCCCGTATGACGGGATCTGCTCAATCGCTTCCAACAACGGAATATTGACAAAAAGTTCCTAAAGGTGTCCAGAAATTTCTTGAATTGTGCATCTACCTTCCTTGCCTTTGCACTATTCGGATAGGGGACCGGAACTGTATGTGCCCTTTGATGGGGTGGCACATAGGGAGTCAATTTCTGCGGTTCCTCCTCAGCAGCTCGTTCTTCCTTACCATCCACAGCTATGTCTTCAGCTTGCCCTGTGACAGGTGTGGGCTGCTCCTTAGTGGTTGCATCTTCAACTTTATCCTGCGGTGTGCTTGTGTCATCCGTTCTTGGATTCAACACCTTCTTGCCGCTTCTCAGTAAGATGGCCTTGGCTTGCTGGTTTCCCCCGGGAACATTGGTGTTCCCCGGAAAACCCGGATGTGATGGCTTCTTCAAACTTGCAATTTCTGCTGCCATCTGCGCCATGGAGGTCTCTATAGTCCTCATTTGAGCCCCGTGGCTCTGCAAAGTCTGCCCAAATTGGTTCATATATTCACCTTGTTGCTTGATTTGTTTCCTGAATGTGTTCATTAACTCCTGGTTTTGCTTGATGACCTGATTGAGCAACTCCGTGCTCTTGTCCTCTGTGGCTGGTGCAGGCTTGGCGTCCGGATCCTGCAGAAAATTGTTCGGATCTTTCCATGAGAACTTCTTGTCCTTTCGCCATGAGTAGTCATTGTTCCTGTACCCTTGTTGTTTCCTGATGTACTTGACTTGAGCCTCCTCCTCGGACTCATTGTCTTCCTTCTGCAGTAACTTCTTTGCAAGAAGATCCATCTTCTCATTAAGCTCTCTTATTGCCTTTGATTCACTGGCGACTCTAGCTTGCTCAACTGGGCCTCTCTCTCTTTCTCCCCAGGATTGCTTTCTCGCCATGTTCTTCACTATTTCCCAGCATCTCGTGTCGGTGTTGTTCAGGAAAAATCCTGAACCGGCAGAGTCCAAATTACTCCTATCATGCTCGGAGAGAGAAAAATAGAAGATCTTCACCTGTGTCTCCTTGTCCAACCCATGATGTGGACATCTCCTCAACATGACCTGAAATCGCTCCCAGGTCTCAGAATATGTTTCACCCGCCTGTTGGGTGAAATTGTGAATCTTCCTAATCATGTCGTTGGTCTTCTCAGGAGGGAAAAACCTCTCGAAGAAAACCTCCACCATATGATCCCATGATTCAACGAACTCATCATCGAGGTTATGTAGCCACTCTCTTGCTGCTCCTGCCAAGGAACTTGGGAATAGCTTGAGGTACAAAGCATCTTGTGGGAATCGGTCGATCTTCACCATGTCACAGTTATCCACGAACTGGCTGATGTGTGCAACTGGGTCCTCATTCTTCATCCCATGAAATGCATTTGATTTTACCAAGTTGATCAATGCCGGATCGATCTTATATGTTGGTATGTTGACCGCCTGCTTCTTTATAGGTCCCTTTGAAGCTGATGAAGAAGAGGCTTTGATCTTCTCCCATATGGTCTGTGGCTCGGCCATTTCTTCTGCTTCAGATTCAGAATTTATTTCCTCTTGGTGCTCTTTCTCGTAGTGCTCCTCGTCCTCAGGTCCCGGAGGTGGAACCTCGGGTGTGCGATTGTCGTAGTCTGTACTACGTGTATGCACCATACACAGTACCTGAAATGAGAAAATTCGAGTTCAGTACTATGCTTGAATGAGTAAATACAATTATAAAGAAATTTAGGAATATTTAAAGTTGTTTCAAAATAAAATAAAATAAAATAAATGTGGCCTAGAGTGGCCGCTCTTAGCACTCGAAGTGCCAACAATTCGTCGTATCCCCGGCAACGGCGCCAAAAACTTGACGTGTATTTTACTACGCGCTAAAAACGAAAGTGTACGCGTCGAGTAATATAGGCCTTTGTGAGGCCCGAGTCGAACACAGGGATACGTGAATTATTGGAGACTCCTACTAACTAATTGCAATCAGCTAGGCTGGATAACAAAGTAGGGTTTGTTGTCGAAATTAAAAGAAGATAAAATAAAACAAGAAAACAATCGATTAAAGGTTAATTTAATCAATTCAAAACGGTATCTTTAGGATTGCGGTTTCACCGCGGGTCAACATTGCATTAGGTTTTATATAATTCCTCACTCTTCTCTCTCTATCCGGGTAGTGGCCTGAAAACAGAATTACCCACTGTCGTGGTGTAATTCACTACTTAGATTTAGGTTGATTCCACCATCGTAGTAATCATTCCCCTAAACTAAGCGCATTACAAACGGTCTCTCAGTTTCCACCATTAATTTTACAACTCCTTTGTCAAGGGTTTTATCGATTAATGTAGGTTTCGTCTCTTTTCAACCGTTAATCCTTCTATCGAAGTGATTAAGGGCATTAAGCTATTATTATGGTGATCAAGCATAACAATATATATGGAGAAAACGAAACTATACCACGAATTTAAGAGAGAAAATATGAATTATTAATATAAAATTGTCATACAATGCATTCTCGGGCTACTCCCGGTCCTAAAGATGGAGGGTTTTAGCCTCGCATGTTCATCTCGCACAAATACATGGTAGAAATAGGGGAATTCATAAGAAAAACGTGAATTAAGTGGGAAAACCCCTGAACGGAGAAGAACCGATAGATCCTTTGCGTAGAATACAAGCTTTCCCGCCTTTCGGTGGTGAAATTCATCTTCGGCAGCGTCCGGATCGACAGGGATGAGCTTCTGGCCTGCGTTCTCCTTTTTCTCCTCCCTCGGCACTCGTGCAATGACAAATTAGATCCCCCCCCTCGTGTGGGCGGCCGTCATTAGGTATAAGTTCCTAATTAGGTCGTCAAATAACTCCAGCCGTCCGATTGAGATCTAAACAAATCCAACGCATATCTGCCGGCGTCGATACCATCGACGCGGGTCGATGGTATCGACCCAGCATATTAGCGGCAGCCTTCTTTTCTTTTCATCTGAGTGCCTGTGGTCATC